>PVKA01010050.1:9674-41665 GCA_004027165.1 Ctenomys sociabilis
ACTACTGTGAGCTGAGCTAGGTGTGGGGCCTACATTTACCTCTGCCATATGCAGAGAGGATATGCAGAGAGAGTAATCTGCATTATATAGTATTTAATGTTTTGGGAAGTCTAGGGCTTCAGCTTTGATGTAGTCTTTCAAGCCCCAGGAAGTCATAGCCTCTGTCTCGAGGCTCGATCCCAGCTGGCAGCGTGGAGCACTAGCTCTACCATCCTGTCTCCACCCGGCTCACATTAAGGAGCAGCAGGCTTCCCAGGGAAACACGCATGCCACCTTCAGAGACCTTCACCAGCACCTCAGCTAGACCAATACACATTGCTTAAGGCCAATTGAAGGATAAACAGAAGTCCTAGCCAGCTCTGTACATAACAATACAAGGAAATAGGATCAGGCTCAGTCAAAATGGAGACAGTCGCTCTTCTTTCAAGGAGAGCTGCTGGGTGTGCCCTCCACAGTATCCCAGGAAGATGGCAGGAACAGCAGCTCCCAGCAATGGAACTCCTGTGTGACCCGCACAAGCCCACATACTCTCCCCTGAGTCTTTGGATTCAGATCATACACATTCTATGAAACAGGTGGCAGGCTGGTGCCTGGGGCTCTAGGGCCTGGCTTTCTGCTTTCACTAATGTCTTCTGATGGGGACAGTACTTACCAGCTTCCCCAGCACTGGACACAATTTAAAGGAAGAGAAATCTAACTTGGCGCATGCTTTCTGGGGATTCAGCCCGTCATCCGCTGGCTCTAAGGAAGGAACTTTAGGGTAAAAGAGCATGGTGCAGCTAAGCTGCTCATTGGGTGGTGGCTAGAAGCCAAGCAGGGTAACAGTGCCTGGTCACAGACCAGGAACCAGACAGAGACCTCAAGCCCACACAGCCATGGCTACCCAGACACACTGAAGTGTGTTACACTGATTCCCTGTGAGGATCCCAACCTGCATCAACTTGACACCATCAAGCTTAACATCAAAGGACACAAGGCAGTCTCCAGCTTATGATTCTCATATGTTGCACAGCAAGGATACCGTGAACCCACCCTTGAGAGGTAGAAATAACCCCAGGCTCAGGGAAGGGAGCTCCCAAGAAAGAGACAGGCACCTAGATAATTTGAAAAGAATGACTAGATTAAAAACCACAGACTACTTTTTCCAGGCCCACAGGCCAACCCACAAATATCGACCAGGCAATGTGCTAAGAAGTTCATCCGGGAAGGCCAGGAAACCAGGAAGCTGGTGGTTCCACCGAGGCCTGTGCTAGCTGCAGCAAAGCCAGCCTCCACTTACATGGCTTTTGCTAATGGATGTGGGCTTCAAATCCTGTTTTCCAGGACTGCAGGGACTGCTAAGATCATTTGCCTGCAGAAGAGCTCAGGAAGATACCTCAGGTGTCCACAGAGCCCTTCCACGGCGGCCTCTCTCCGGAAGGCTTCTGGAGCAGATGGAACCTCCGCCACCTCACACTCTCTAACTAAGCTCCTTGGAGAACGGTCAGCCAGAATGAAGCTGTGACCATTGCCTGCCTGCACGGCTGCTGGACTGACCCATGGGTGCCACAGTCATGGAAAACAACTCAGTGCTGGAGACTCTGAGCAGGCACAGGGGCTGAAAGGCCTCAGCGATCAAGCCAACTTGTTTACTTCATGGGGGGCAAAGAGCGATGGTCATAAGTGGGAAGCCATGCCTCAAGGAAGAGAACAAGAGTGAGATCTGGCACTGTTTCAGCCCAAGATGGCACTGGCCATTGTGCACAGAACCAGCAAGTCCAGAGGACTTGATGGCCTGCTTCCAATGTGCCACTTTCAGAGAGGACACAGCGGGAATTCTCGTGTCCTCCCTCTGGGTTGTCATCTGCTGCAGGGAAGTTACTCACTGAGAAATAGGGCAATGCAAGGCCCCCGGGGAGAGGAAGGAGGAGCCTGCCTGAATTGGGAGAGCAAATCCAGAAGTAGCAGTGGTACTGCAGGTGCTGCCCAGCTTGGTGGTTGGTGTCTGAGGCAGGAGGTAGAGCAGGGACAACTAAGTGGGGCAAGGATCGAGGAACCACGTGGAGCACCAATGTCTATGTCAAAATATACAGAATAAAAGTCATCCTGGGGACTGGTAGATGGCTCAGTAGAACAAGCGCTTGCCTAATTATGCAAGGGCCTGAGTTCAATCCCTGGTTCTGCCAAAAAAAAAAAAAAAAAAAGTTATCCTGTCCCCCCTAAAACCTCCAGGAATGCATAAAACCAGTACCTGACCCTGACCTGTGTCCACCTTCGTTTGCATTGTAGGTTTGGCTTTCCCAGCATGGGCTTTCGGTGCCATGACACTTCCTTCAAAGATTGCGTATGGTTAAAACCTCCCCCTCGCAGTGAGTGAGCTGAGTCAGCCACCCATTAGGCCACAACTCCTGTCAACCCACAGCCATGCTCCTCCCATACCCACAGCCCTAAGAGATCAGGGCCTGCCCCTGCCACCAGCCTGCTCTCCTCACTGACTCACTCGGTCCCACTCCGAGGGCCTCCTTCCATCTTGCTAAACCATACCCTTTCTGTTTTTCCTGAGTGTCCTGCACAATTCTTTGCTCGGGACACTCCTGTGACACTTCCTGCAGAGTCTTCTCTTGGCTGGTACCAGCCCACTTGCCCACAGGCTAACAAGAGTGAGAGGGTGACCGACACCTTCGGTCGGTCAACCAGGTGGAGGGAGTTATGAAGAAGATATAAAACCAGTTCTATCCCTTCTGCCTCCAAATGGAGTGCAGCCTCCACCAGAAGATGAGTCACAGCACCTCCGTGAGTGAGGCCCGGGCCCTGCTGCATACACCCAGCAGCCAGACCAGCAGCAGTTTAGCCAGGAGCACGGCTGCTTTGTCGTCTCATAGAAGAGGCCCAGGATGACCGCTGGAACCCCAGCCACCACCTCCCAAGCAGCAAGGAGACAGACGGTGAGAGAAGCACTGCAGACCAGCACTTCCTCCCAGGCAAAGTGGTGGCCCTGAAGCTGCCTGCCCGCCAGCTCCACTACGCACGGCCGCTCACCTCCCATCAGCGGGGGAATCTGCTCCCATGGCCAGGCTGAGAGAGCCAGAAGCTACCTTTGGCTTCACTGTGTCTCCCACTAAGGAAGACAAGGAGTCAGCGACTCGGTGGGTTCATGCTCTCCACCTCTTGTACAACCTATCTTTTCTGTGTTTCTGACCCTGTGGCTGAAACTTTGGTTTTCCTCATGCTATGAGGAAAATCCACCACCCTGGCTTCTTCCTTTATTTAAAGAGAAGGAGTGATAATACAGAAGCAAGTGAAAACCAAAAGGAGGAAGAGGGAGAAACAGAAGGAGGGTGAGAAGAAAAGGAAAAGAGAAGGGAGGAGGCACTAGACCCGGAGGAGGGAAAGAGAGGCACTGAGACAGGGAGGAAAACAAGGGATGGCCCAGGCCAACCCGGAACAGCCAGGGGCCAACTGCTGGTTCTGGGCTCCCCGCCCTGGAGCCTTTGGAAAGATAAGAATTCTTTTGAAATGAGGCTAATTACCCCCTTACCTATCCTTAAGACTGGGTTTTTATGTATGAGGCTTGTGTCACATGGCCCTCGCCTGACTACCTCCCCTCCCACATGGACCAATGGTGCAGAAGCCTGAGGCTGGGTGGAGCACAGGGTCGCCTAGGCATGAGAGAAACAGACTTCCCTCCTCTTGCTCCCACAGGACCCACCCTTGCCCCCACCAGCCGGGGCTGCAGAAGCCGATAGCGCTCAAGGACCTCTCTAATAGCAGCTGGGCTCCTCCTGGCCACAAGAGTCTACGGGCAGGCGGTAGGGATGGGGACAGGCAGCTGTCATGGGTGGGGAGAGGAGGAAGAAGTGGCAGAGGAGGGAGGGCCGTGGGAAGGCCAGCACCCACGTGGACTCCACACTCAGGAGAAAGGGGGTGGCAGCCCTGGCGCAGGCAGCCGTGAGCCTTGCTCCATCTGTAAAGCTTGGAAGCCGAAGAACCTTGACTGAAGTGACAGAGTGTCACGACACACCGCAGGCTGAAAAGGCCCAGGGACTGCTCTTCTACCTTTCCACAGAGCCTCAGTGGAGACACCAGTGAGATCAAGCCGAAAGCAAGTGACGGTACACAGGGACTCCGTTATACATGCTGAAGAATGTCACTGTTCTTATAGCCTCCCAGAGGAGGATATATTTGAAGAGGTTTTATAGGGTGAATAGGAGACAACCAGCTGGATCAGAAGGAAAGAACACTATAGTGAGAGGCAATATTGTGTAGAAAGCTCAGAGGGGTGTAATAGCACAGGGTGTTCAAATAAGCGCTGCTGGCTGGCCCTGTGGATAAGGGTGAGCATAGGGAGAGAGCGGGAGACTCTGGGGAGATGCTGAGGCCTCCTCCTGGGAACTGTCTGCGTCATCTGAGGAAGCAGGAGCTGCAGCCAGAAGTACTTGGAGCCACTGACGGTGACAGCCAAAGCTGTGGCCCAGTCAGCAGCGCATTTGAGAGCGAGCATTCTGGCTCAGAAAGGGAAGAGGGCTTGGATGTAGCAGAAAGGCAAGTTGAAGGACGACTGCAGGGTGCTGAGGAGAGGTGGTAGGAGTCCTACAGGGACACAGGGCAGGGGACAGGGGGACCCAGTGGAGGAGTGTCAACGGCACAGGGGCGCGTGTCAGGGCCAAGGATGAGGCCTAGATTTCTGAGGTCAATGGCAGAGCCACTAGTGATGCCATTAGCTTGGTGGCAACTACGAGAGGCAGAGGTCTTATTGGGAAGGGAGGGGTTTGCTTTTTAGTTTATGGGGGTATGGGAGGGGGTCACGCTGGCTTTGGACTCACTATGTAGCCCAGGCTGGCTTTGAACTCATAGTGACCCTCCTGCCTCAGCCTCTTGAGTGCTGGGATTATAGGCATGTTCCATCACACCTAGCTAGGTTCGCTTTTTGGCTTTTTTTTTTTTTTTTTTTTTTCAGAACTGGGGATTGAACTCAGACTCTTGCACTTGCCAGAGAAGCACTTATTCCACTGAGCCATCTCCCTAGCTCATAAAGTGACTTCTTTTTTTTTTTTTAATGTGGCTTCTTTTTTTTTTTTTGGCAGAACCAAAAATTGAACTCAGGCCCTTGTGCTTGCCAGGGAAGTGCTCTCTCTGGCCCTGGCATTTCAATTTTGAAGGGGCAGAGGGACCTTCAGGGGCATGTGGGTAGGGACCACCAAATAAATAGTGGAGGAGTTGGAGACCAATGTAAGTCATCCCTGCCCATGTGACTGAGTGACCTTTGTCACTTTCTTCATGGGCCTCCCACCTTCCATCAGGCCTCTGGAAACCTGGCCACATCCAAAACAGGGCATGTGAGCCCCTTGTTGGGATGGCCAGCAAGCTAAGTTGCAACCCTGGGGAGGCCCTGATCCATCTAAGAAATGAAGCTCTGAACCAAAAAGCACACATACACATGGTACAGAAACCTCTCCATCCACACTGGTCATACAGGCATCAAAGCACAGTGCCTCTGGAGGGTCCCTCATCTGAGAGGCCCCAAGCCCTCCCTTCTTCTGTTGATTTTAGGAAGCACAGACCTCCAAAGATAGGAGAAAAGAGGGACATAGAGTTGAGGTGATGGAGAAGTGGTCAGTGGCGAGACTCAAGAACCGGGATGGAGCCTGGGAATGAGAACAAGGCAGAGGGCAGCCACTGCTGGGGCCGGATACGGTGCTGAATGAACCAGCAGTGGTGCAGATCAAACAAGTCCTCCAGAATCAGCCTATTATTGCCTTCACCCATAGGGGCAGCACAGCTGCCGGGCACTGGCTCCTGTCCTTTCTATTATCTGTCCCATTCCTGTCTCTTCTGAGTCCCTGGTTTGCTTATCCCCTCCAGAAGGTCTATTGTGGCCACTTCTGAGATAGACACTGTGAACAGACAGGTGACCCAGGCCAGCAGAAGGCTCCGATCTACCCAAAGGCAGTGGAAATTGGAATCGCCACATCCAACTTCCAGGCTGACACAGCTTGGAAATTACAAAGCCATTTATTCCTCTCTGGAGTCGGAATCCTGATTTGGAGTGATGAGACCACTTCAGAGGACACTGCCAAAGTCAAGAGGCCTCCCCTGCGGCCCAGGCTTGAGGCCCCAGCCCCAGGCACTACCTCCAGGAGGGACAGTGGCTAAGAGTCGAGTCTGAAGCCTCCTGTTCAGGACAGGGCTTACCTTCCAGCTGAGACCAGGGAGTGGACGCTGGCCCTAGATCCCTCTAGACTGGGGTCACCAGGTGGGAGCAGGAGGCTTCCAAAAGAGAAAGGAGGAGACCAAAGCAAAGGACTGTGAGATGGGAGGTGAAGACCACTTCCTTTGGGGGCAGCAGTTCCCTCACCATTGCAGAGCCCACAGACCAATTATTCCATCAAGTTAGATATCAGAGAATCCAACTTCATTAGAGCGTCAAGGCACATGAAACGTTAATCATGGAAACCTTGATATTCTGCAGGAGCGACTTACTCTGAGAAGAAAAAAAAAAAAACACTTTCATTTTCCTTTGAGGTTAATAGAAGGCTAATTTGAAAGCACTCGGTTAATGAGAAAGCTAAAAATACCTGCTGTACGATCACATGCCTCGGTCCCGGGCTTGGTGGCTGCAGCCCCTTGGGAGCCCGAAGCCAGCTTCAGAGGGGAGGGCTCAGAGAAGCCACTGTTACTGCTCTGCTAACGATGAGGTCTTCGGGTTCCCAGAGTGAGGGGGTTCCCTGCGCCTGTCCCACCCATGAGGGCAGCCCACCTACTCCATAGTCATCCAGAAAGATGCTGTGAGGGTGGGGAGAGAGGGTGCCTCCAGGGCCATGCAAAGGTACACAAGGGACTGACACCCTTGGGGTGTGAAAGGGAGGAGCTTATGCAAATAGGAAGGTGTAGCATGTTCAGGCCCCAGAGTGTGAGCATGCGCACCTGCGAGGTACCTGTGAGCAGCAAAGCCAAAGAGGAGTTTAATTGAACAGAAGAAAAGCCCAGAGGGCTGGCGGCATGGAGGGCAGTGAAGAAAGAGAGAAGGCCCTGCACATTCAAAAACGGTAATTCAGGAGCTCAGTGAGGAAGCCACAAGGCAGGGACATGTCCTCCAGCATCCCCAGCTGCCAAGAGCCCATCTGAAGGAGGTGGGTCCCGGCTACCAGGCTCGGGGCTCTCCCTGCTGCAGCCCTGGACCCTGGACACTGAAACACGCTGTCTTGGGGCCTCTGGGCACAGGAGAGGCCGAGATTCTACTTGCTTCCAGTCCTGGCTCTCAGGACACACAGAAGAAAAAGTTGGGAGAGGAGGGACTTTACCTGTCACCCATTCCTCCCTTGGAGCTGGAGTTGGCTCTTCCAGGGCTGGGGTCTGTGCTTCCTATGGTGGCACCCTTCCTTTGGTGGAGTAGCCAGTGGCACCCCCAGTGCAGCCCCCCAGTACCGGTTCCCCAAGTGCGGGCTTTGCTGTCTGTCTCACCCTGCAGTGACGTCCTGCTTCGAGAGTGCGATGAGTGGACTCCCAGCATGGCTCCCACACTATTCATCTTCCCTCCAACCAGGAGCCAGTGTTGAAGGACATGATCAGGAGACCACTGACAAAGGACACAACCAGGAGGGCCACTGAAGGACCATGCTGGCCAGAAGGGTCACTGGCAGCTGGAGGGTGGGAAATGCCCCCACTCAGAAAGCCTGGGAAGCCCAGAGAATCCCTCCTCCTGGGGCTCCAAGGTTAGAAAACCCTGACCCTTGCCAGTAGCATTTTTGAAAGGCCCACTGTGTGCCTGAGATGACACACCAGCCCCGGCAAGGGGTCCTGATGTGGCTGCACAAAGGAAAGAAACAAACCCACATGACCCATTCTGCAGTCTCCAAAGCAGAACGCACACTGGCAATGGCTTAATGTGTCCCTGGGACTCCCTCAGTACATTCTGTCCACCCTCGCCTGCCTACTCCCTAGAAGACATTTGGCCAAATTATGGACATTTTCAGCCATGCCTGGTTATTAGAGCCACGTCATTTGAGCATTTAGTCCAGTTCATTTTAAAATTGCTGTCTCTACACAATCTTCAGATTGCTTCTCCCCTCCTCAATCCTCAGCAGGCTGGGCCTGGCTGTGTCTGTCTGGGTTTCTAGGTAGGATGAAGGTGGGGGTCTGAGATACCCCAGCCTCCCTGCCTGAGCTGGTTCCTCCAGCCACGGGACCTGGAGAGCTGTCCTGGGGCTCATGGTCTCTCTAAGTCTGACCAGCCATCCCTCAGTCCCACTGGGGAAAAGGGTCACAAGGCCCCCAAGGGCACCGCCCTGGCTCCATTCCTTGATCTAAGCAGTACAGCTCCTGCTCCCTCCTTTTTCAACCCTCTGCCCTGCCCCTACCCAGAGTCCTTCCTGAAAGAGATTCCACCAAATCTCTGTGGCACCACTGCTATCCATATCCCTGCCCCACCCAGGTCCTAGAGGAGAGCAAGGGGTGGATGGAAGGTCTGCTGACAGCACTTCTGGCTCCTGCTAACCTCCACAGGACAGGCAAGAAGAGCCTTCCTTCACACACACACACACACACACACAGAGCAAGGCAACTTTCTCCTGCCTCAGCTGGCTGCAGCAGGGAGAGGAGATCAGGTTCATGTCTAGGAAGTGGTATTGTTCTACAGGCTCATTCGCTGACTAATTTATTCCTCACAACAGCCTATGACATCTTTGACATCTTAATCTCAGAGATGGGGAAACTGAGGCACAAGAGGCCAGACAGCTCCTGCCAGGTCATGCCAGAAATGCCAGTGGCTGGCTCTGCAACCAGTGCCCTTAGCTCCCCCTAAGCAGCCCCCTGAGCCCTACAGGAAAACAATTCTCCATATGAAAATGCGTGTATCAAGCCTGTCCCTTCCCAGCCCTTGTCATCAGGCTTAGGGTAGAGGGGGTAGAGTTGCAGCAGGACCTGCTCACCTACCCCAAAGATGGACCAAGGACTCTTCAGAGAAAAGACCAGGAAGGGCTAAGCTATGGTGCAGGAGATGCTGGGTTGTTGGAGAGAAGGGAGGGACATAGACCTGAGCAGAGGTGGGATGGGGTACATTACAGGGCTCTGTGGGTGCTGGGAAAGGGGCCAGGATGGGTGGGCTAGCCCTAAGCTTGGGGACATCCTGAAGGGAAGCAGCATGTCTGTGTTATGACCTCAGGCTCCGCAAGGGAGGACTCCTGCCTCACCCCTTCCCTGGGGCCTGCAGGCCACTCTCTGGAACCCCCTGGTCTGGGGAACCCATCTCGCTATGGAACATAATCCTGTAATGTGCAACTAATGTTCTGTGGACAGTTACACAGCAGCGCCACAGCAGGCCCTCACGCTCACAGAGAGGACCTGGCCAGCCGCCAGGAGTGAGCACGGCGCCTCACCAGACCCAGGCCCCCTGGAGGTGTCTGTCCTTCCTGGGAGCTTGAGGCTGCAGGCCAGAAGCCAAGGTGCCTTGTGCTCTCCACTCAGCCTTCCTCCTAGTGACCTCCACATCCAAGTTCCCTGCAGACCCCACGCTAACTCTCAAAGAGGCTTTGCAAGGAGGGGTTGTCCCCAGGCTGTGTGAAGAAGCAGAGGCTTTCGCAGCACCCGCAAAACCAAGCTGGGGCCTCAGACTCACTGCTGAGCTTCCGCACCCCCTTTCAGGATGGAGGCGCACCACTCCTGCACTGGGAACCCCATTTCCACCGGCTAAGGATCCTGTCCTGGGGCTTGTGAGGTTCCATACAGGTAGAGAGCCCGGCACTGGGCTTCAACAGCGTGCTGGCCCAGGGCTCTGGAGCAGGGTGCACATACCCACACTCACAGAGATGCATCCTGACCTGGCTGGCATGGCTGTGAGGTTGGCATGCCCTGGATGGGATGGGCAGGCAGCCTGGAGATGCAGCTCCAGCCCACGGCCATTGCTGGAGGACCCCTTCCTGCTTTGGGGAGCTCAGCATACTCTGCTCTGCCCAGGCCATCAGCCGCTTGGATGAGGTCTGCTGCTCCATGGAGGCCAGTCTGCTTTATTCAGTGTCCACCCAGGGAAGGGTTAATCGCATCCAAATAATACCTTCACAGAAATGAATAATGTTTGACCAAAGATCAGGGTGGTCCATCCTGGATGAAAAGAAAATGAGCCATCGCAATGGCAAACATCCCTCTTCACGGCAGCCATTCTGGGCAGAAGTGACTCATTCTGCCATCAGCTCCCCTTGTCTTTGTCACTGGCTATGGCACTCGTGGCTGGTAATCCTATGTGCACAGTGTGTTCACAGGAATACAGGGGACTCATGAGTGAGCAGGTGTCATGCACGCAGCTATAAAGGGGATCAGTGGTTCTGGGTACACTCAGACCCTGGGGCCAGAAAGGTCACTTTACTGACCCAATAGGACCACTGTAGGAAAGGCAGTAGGAGGAAGCAGCCACATCTGGAGCCAAATCGTGTATCCTGGCCACGCCCTCGACAGAGGTGTGACCCTTCCTGAGATCCAGTGGCCTCTGGGCAGTTGGAACAATGACCTGACCACACTGAGCCCGGACAGATGAAACACATTAACAGATGCTCACTCTGGAGCTCGGCTCAGCCTCCCCTGGCCAACCTCGCAGACAAAAAGCATGCCCGACGCAGGGGAGAAACTTAATTAGGATTGGAAAAATGTGAATTCCAAGGCTTATTAAATTCATGATATTTTTACTTACCATGTACCAGAAATATATTTAGCAAAGCAATTTACACCATCACTGGCTGATGGATTATGGTTTTCTAAGTTGAGTTTTAAGATGTAAATGGGCTCCAATCAGGGCTGAGCTGGGAAGCAGGAAAACTTCCCCTCCATGATGCTGGCCATCCACTCCCCAGCCTCCCTGGAGTCTCAGCCACCTGAGATGGACAAACAGCTCCCACACCCCCGGAGGCTCTTCTCGGGCCAGCCCTTCCCAGAGAGTCTGCTGGCTAGCCAAAGTGTGGGCCAGGAAGCCCCAGGCCAGCATAACACGGGCAACAGCCATTTTTTAGGAACCGGCTGCTGCCAGGTGCCCAAGTCTGGTGGCCTCTTTTCCTCATTAACCAGGAACTAAGGGTCTCTCAGGCATGCTGATCACTGGCTATTCCTTCCCACAGTTTGCAAATTTCCTAACACTTCCCTCATTCCGTTGTCCTCTGCCTCAATTTCCTCACCTGCAGCATGGGAGTAAGAATAGCTGATACTGTAGAAGCACTGAGCAAATGCCTGGAATTTAGCAAATATGAAAAGTGCATCCTAGCAAGTCTACGAAGAGGCAAATTAAGCCAGGTGTGGTGGTGCATGATTATGCAGTGTGGGAGGCTGAAGCAGGAGGATGGAAAGCTGGAGGCAGGCCGGTCAATTTAGGGACTTCATGGGACTCTGCCTCAAAATAAAAAATTAAGAAAAGGGCTGGGGATGTGGCTCAGTGTGAAGGTTCTGTACTACAAGAGAAAGCAGATTGCCTGCCTACACCCAAACAGCTAGTAAGTATTTGAATCAGGATTCAAAAAGCAGGCAGCAGGGACTAGCACTCTTCACTGCAGGCAGAGGGAACAGGATGGGTATGAGAAAGACCAGACTTCTATTGTGTCATCTGCCTTTCTGTCCACAAGGAAGTGTGTGGGGAAGGGCAGTCCCAGAGAACTGACTAGAATTGTTCACCCCAACCCCTTCCCCCACCCCCATACCCGAAAGAAGCAGCGTGGAGCTGGCAGCTCTGTCCAAATGAGACAGGGTTCCCCAAATAGCCCAGTGGGATTAAAGTACCTGCAAGCAGGTGCAGGAGCTGGGGTTCAATCCCCTGGCCTGCCGTGCCGGCCCCACCCCTGGGGGGCACTGAGACAGCAATTGAGCCTGGACTTGGCAGTGCACGCCTACAATCCCAGCTCTTGGGAAGCTGCAAGCAGGCAGATCACTATGAGTCTGGTCTAGTAGTGAGACCCTGAACACCCTGTAGACCCTTCCCTAAAATACACACACACATACACACACAAAAAAAAAAAAAAGAGAGAGAGAGAGAGAGAGGATTCAAGCCACAGGTCTGGGCTCCCAGCAGGCCAGCTGCAGGATTCCCACAGCAGTGTTTCTCCTTTCTGCTTGTCACTGTCCTCCCTCCGTGGTGCCCTTGCCTGAAACAAGGGCTGCTGCAGGAGGACAGGCAGCTGGCCTTGAAATTTTATTTACTGAAGTAATTTGCTTATGAACCCAATTTTAAATGCAAAGCAGAACATTATCCGTGCTCGGAGGAAATGATCATAGATTCCTAACTCAGAGATTTCACTGTACACAAAACACCTAGCTGAGAGGGGCTGGTGTGCTCAGGGAGGAGCCAGTGCCCGGGGCCAGAATTGCTGGTGGGAGGGACCCTGGTGCAGCGGCCTCCCAAGTGTCCCAAGCTCTGGCGAGGAATCCAGAAGGCACAGGGGACATTGCTGAGCCCTTTCTTTCCACTGCCTCTGCCCACCCAACCCCTTCCCTGCTTCCTCCTAAGACCTTTGGAAACCTTTCTCATCATTCAAGATACTTCCACCAGGAAGCCACCCTGGACTTCCCCCAGGCAGAATTTCTCCCTCCGCCCACAGCCCCTGCGGTCTAGTCCTCCTGGGCACCCCTGCCTGGGCCTGCAGACCCGGAACTCCCAGAGGCCAAAGCCCTTCCTCTCTTGTGCTCTCAGAATCTCCCATCTCCTCCAGGGGGCGCTCACCATGTTTACTGTGTGCGTGGCTACTCCAGAAATGACTGCTGGCGTGAATTAAGACACATTCCAGAAGGGTGTCTATAGAATTATTTGGGGGGGGGGGGATTATTTTACATCATTAAAAACAATGATGTAAGTAGAATGAGAAATGTGTGGTGGGGAGGGGCAGCCAGTGGCAACTGCGGCTGCTCCAACCCCACCTAGACCCCAGGGCCTTCGCATAGCCCTGTCACCCAACACACACTTCAAAATCAGTCACACATACACCTGTGATCCTAGCAGTCTAGAAGGCTGAGGCAGGAGGATAAATCAAAAGTACCAGCCCAGCCTGGGCAATTTAGGGGTTTAGCAGGATCCTTCCCCAAATTAAAAAAAAAAACAAAACAAGGTGGGTGCTGTGGATGCAGCTCAGAGTGCAAGGCCTGGATCCAATCCCCAGTACAACCAACAGACAAAAATAGTTGCAGCAGAGAGTCATCCCCCAGAGCAATCTACTGCCCTGGAAGCTTCTTGGAGTCCACAGAAAAGATTGTCTAGGGCCTGAGAAGAAGCCCAAGAACATCATTCAGACCTCGAGAGGAAGCCTAGCCAGAGAATAAGGATATGAACTAGTCTAGCATCTCTAAAGAGTTTCTGGTGGTGACCCCAGAAGGGGAATCAGGGACAGGAGCCCACTGCACTCATCCCACATCCACCTCGTTGAGATGCCACCCTGGGCCTTTTGGAGAAGCCACGGAGCAGCGTCCTGACCTTGCTCTTTCTTGCCATGTGGGGCCCAGTGCTCCGAGGCCCTGTGTGGTGACGCGCCCGAGCTTAAACTCTTACCCTGCTCACCACCTGTAGTGATCTTTTCCCAGCATGTCCTGCAGGCAGGGGCCACTCACATCAGCGGCCGAAGAACTCAGCAGCACCCTGCAGTTTTTGACTTGTGAATGGGTGGTAGCTATGGAGCAGGCCGTGTTGTCAGGGCTGCATTCTGAAGTGGGTATGGGCTGTTGTTGCCCCCATGGATCCTGCAAGACTTTTCTGGAGCAAAGATGGGGCTCCTGCACTCTGAGCCCTGGACAGACATGAGCAGAGGCTTTGGGGACACACCAGGCTGCCACTCAAGATGTTCGCACTCTTGTTTGTGGGTGGTCACAGGAGTGAGGGCCGCCATAGACCTAGCCTGCCACTCCACCCCAGGCTCAGCTGTCCTGACACTGTCATTCCCTCCAGAATGGACATGTGCTGCTCTTCCTAGCTCCTGCCAGCTCAGAACAGTGACACAAAATAAATACTTTAAAATGTCTTTCAGATTATAAAACCAATACATCCTGATTGTAAGCAACACTGAAAATCAAACAAGGAAAAGTAGGAGGAACAAAATTAAAATCATGTGACCTGCCTCCGTAGGTAATTACTGTTAACCTTTTAGATCCTCTGCACAGAGACATTTGCCCGGTATGCGTGGGCACAGGAAGGTGGAGCACACAGCTATGTGTCCACCTTATAAAGACCAGAGGGGGCTGGGTCATGCCCTTTTGCACCTACGTCCAACTGCCACCATATGTGAAGCCCTTTCTAGCTCAGCTAAGGTCTGCAGATCTTGCCAGTGGCTACCTCATCTCCTATTTGTGTTTGGTCCTTCAGGGGACAAAGTATGACAGTCCCCACCCCTGCCCAGGAGAGAGGGCTCAGCCAGAGCATACATTAACCCAGAGTCAACAGCTTATAGTTAAACATTTAAAAGGCAAAAAGGATTCACAGCTGATCAAATAGTCGATGCGTCAGAAGGTTGAAGGAGATAAAGCCATCGAGTCGATTTCAAGCTCCGAATGTTTAACAAATAGAGTCACCTCCCGGGCACTCCCTGGTAATTCCACCCCATCCTCGGACTGTGACATCCTATTTTTGGTTCCTCACAGCCTTCGTCTGGTGGGCTCACCTCTCGGAGCCAGATCCCTTTGCCCTTCACTGTGTTGATTCTTTACTCAGCTTCTCATGACCATTCCTCACCGCACTTCCGTTTCCGGCAGCTGACACTGCGGTAGGTCTCCTGCAGGAGTCTGATGAGGTGGGCCCCATTGTGTGGTGCGGGAGGTGGTTGGGGTGGATAGAGCAGACTCTGAAGGCCGATGTAGATCTGAACAGTCCAAGGTCAAGGACTGGTAGCCATCTGGGAGTTTTTGTGCCATAGTCATGAATTCTAAATCAATGAAACCTCCCACCCAGTTCTCTCTTCTTTCTTCTCAGTGATTTTCAGCACGGGGTGAACTTTCCTCCCAGGGGATATTTGCCTGTATCTAGAGACACTGGGTGAGGTGTGCTGCTAGTATCTGGGGGTGCAGAGGCCGGGGCTGCTGTTCAGCGCCCAACACAGGTAGATTCTCATGGATCCCAAGTGACTGAGCCTAGATCCCTGGGACCAAGAAAATTAAGCGGTTACCTGTGGGCGCGGCAGGCACACGGCAGAACAGCATGGTGTGAGTGATTTCTCACACTACGCTAAAGCCCTGGGGAGGCTTTAGGAAGTCACTGCAGGGACCACAGGCATCACACTCTTTCCCAGGCTCAGAAAGACATATTCTGCCCACCTAGTGGTAGGACATTGTGTGAAGAACAAGTGGCACTGTCTTAGTTTCCTCCTCAGCATCTGAAACCTACAATTCAAAGAAGGGAAAGTTTATTTTGGCTCACAGTTGACCATCATTCTAGTCCATCATGAACTAACTCCAAGACAGGGTAACATGGCAGAAGGGTGTAGTGGAGGTAAAAGAGCTCTCGGTATGACAGTGGGACGAAAGGGATCATGGGAGGAGAAAGGATATACATTTACACACTTCCAGGCTGGGCCCCCAGAGGCCCACCTGCTCCTAGCAGGCTTCACATCCCGACGTCACTTGCAGCCATAAGTCCATCGGTGGGCCAGTCCAGTCATGGACCACGACAACCTGCGGGCACATGAGGCTGTGGGGGAACATCTAGGTAGCAACTATGACAGACACTTTGACAATTTTGAGAACTGGAAAAAGGAGGAGACAGAAACAACCAACAGGGCACATTCTGCATAACTGTCCATTCCCAAGGTGAGTGATGGTCACCGACGGGTCCATTGGAGCTGGTGCACCTCTCCTGCTTGGAAGTGGGGTTGGCTGGTGGAGTTCTAGAGTTTGCCCTGTGGAGCTCATAGATTTGAAGATCCTTTCTCTTCACAGAGGGTTAAGGCACATATTGTCTGTTGTTGAAGGAGGGGATGCATCCTCCAACTGGGAATCAGATCCAGGGATGAGTCTCTGTCCAGTCTTCACCTCCTGACCTAATCTGGAGGAGGACAGCTGTCTGGGTGATGGATCTGGATGACAGATGCCACGATGGTGTCACCACCTCCCTGGGTTTTCCTAGAATGAAGACAGAAGAGATCTTCAGACAGCAAGGTGTCACCGGGGAGCCAGGCCATCTGGCATCTCAGCCCGGTTGATTCTGTTTATAAACCCTGACATTGAGCATTGCCTTCAATGTTGTGCCCCCTCCAAGTGTCTGAGCGTGACTTTGAGGGCTGAGGAGGGACAGGCAGCCTGGAGGACCTAACAACCCACGCACCAGCAAGGCAAATCTGGAAGGAAGGAAGGCTGCTGCTCTCCAGCAGTCCACGCATTTTCTCCTGAAAGTCAGGCTTATTGGCTGCATGAAGAGAAATGGAGGTTTGTCTCCCAGTGCTACCCGGTGTCTTTGCTGTTGGAAATCCTGCAATTTTTAACTGAGAAGACTTTATGGGAACTGAACATGATAATGGGATTAGAACTAAAAAGCAGTTCCAACACAAGGTAAATGAGGGTCGAAGGAAGAAGACTGGAAAAGAATCGTTGCCTCCTTAGGGGTTCATACTAACTGTCATTGGGTAGGAACAGCAGCTGTGAGCACAACCTCCCGACCCTTTGTGATAGCGAGAACAGTCCTTTCTGAGCAACAACACAGATGGATGAAGTGACAGGAGAAATGAGGCTCCCTGGAATATTTGTGTCATCCTTCCTCTTTTCCCAAGGACTCTGGTGTCTCCTGGAAGCCGCTAGAAAATGCTTGGCACTGAAGTGAAGCTGAATCAGCAGAGATTCATTCATATAATCAGCGTTTCCTAAGCACCTACCATATATAGTGCACTGTGTCCCGCAGCTAGCAGATTGTCTGGCAGACAGTAGGTATTTAATATTTGTCTGTTTGGCAGAGCCAGGAGAGACTGTAGACTGCTTCTGCAGCCAACGGGTTTAGAATCCAGGGAGGACAGGTGCGCAGCGCATAATTCAAGGCAGACTGAAGCAAGCCCATCACCTCACCCTTTGGTATCCCCCTGCTCCGCTCAAAGTATGGTTCCCAGGGGGCCAGAGAGCTTAGAAAATTTCCTTTCACAATGGTCCCTAAGTGTTAATGTGGAGCTCCTCCCAAGATGGGATAGCTCTCTCCTCTTTTTTCCTTCTGCTGAGCCAACTCCAAGGAATAGCAGTAGCGCCATCATTCCGAGGTCTTTTCTCTGTCTCCGAAGACAAAGCTGTGTTATGCGTAAAGCAGCCTTGGGAGGCCAGCAGATCTGGACACCCCCACTAGATGGGAGACTCGGGGCACTGAGACTTGGTCCCCTCTTCTATCAAGGGAGCTAATATTGTCTTCCACGGAAGGGTGGTTGTGAAAATCATGCACATGGAAGCTGTGAGTGCCCAGAGACAGGTACTTAGGATGCGGGGGCAGGCTTGGGACGGGCTGTGTTTACAATGGCCACAAAGGCATTACGTTCTCTGAGCTCAGGGCACCAGCCCTACTGGTAGTGCTGCCTCTCACTGAGAATCACAGCGTTTTGCCTGTGGTAGTACTGAGCAAACTCTGTGACTAGTTAACATGTGTGTTAGGACCACAGCTTCAGAACCCAAATTGGAATGTGTTTGACAAGTGCCCCTGAGGCAGGGGGAACAGATAAAGCACAAATGAGGTCCGTGCTCGGAGGTCTGCCTCTCTGGGTCCCCAGCTCTGTCCTGCAAATCTGCCTGCCTAAGGTTTCCCCATCCCCCACTGGTAGCACTGTTTTCCACAGGGAGAATGAACTAAGATGACTTGAACAGAACTACAAAAAATACCCTGTCCCAAGAACTGGTAGCCCTCAGCCTCCTCCTCCTTCTCTTCTCTCCTCCTGACTAGAAGTATAAGCTAACATGGCACAAAAATTTCCCCCCAAAGCAAAAATATTTCCTGTGATGATCAGATTGTTCTAGGGGTCATGCCGGGGATAAGGGACAGTCAGCGGGACAATCCAAGCTCTAGGACAGGGTTTTAAAAACACTTTCTGTACTGTGTTACTGTTGTTTATGAATTTAGTACAGAGTCTACAGGGTCTCACTACACAGATCAGCCTCATAGTGATCCTCCTGTTTTCAGCCTCCCAAGCGCTGGGATTACAGGTGCCTGCTGCCAGGCCCAGTCTCATTTGTGGTCTCAGTACACCCTAAGGGCGAGGCCGGCATGGCCGGCTGGGGATCAAGCCCCAGTACTTGCGCCTTGTTAAGCAGGTGCGTTACTGCACTGAGCTATATTGCTGTTTTGCTTTGCTTTGCTTTGTTTTGCTGTGTGGTTCTCGGAATTGAGCTTAAGGCCTTTGTGCTGAGCTACATCCTCTGACTTTTTTTTTTTTTAAGACAAGATCTCATTAAGTCACTGAATTGCCAAGGTGGGCTTAAACTTGTTTATTTGCTTGTTTATGGGACTGGGGATTGAACTCAGGACCTTGCACTTGCCAGGCAAGTGCTTATTCTACTGAGCCATCTCCCCAACCCCATGAGCTATTTTCCCAGGCCCGGGACTTAAACTTGTAATCCTACTGCATCAGCCTCCCTAGTGCTGGGGCTATAGGCCTGTGCCATCATTCCCACCTAGGCCATGTGGTTTTCATCACAACTATCCATCTCTGCAACTTCTAGGACAAAATCACTCCCAGATAATAAGCACATAAATGAGTGTGGCTGTGTTCCAATAAATCTGTATTCATGGACACTGGAATGCGTGCTTGATATCACTGCTGTGTGTCATGGAATAATATTCTTTTTATTTTTTCCCCACCATTTGAAAAAGCAAAAAGCACTTTTAGCTCACAGGCTGCAAAGAACAGATGGCCAGATATCTTTGACCCTTGAGCAATATTTGCTGATTTCTGATAGAGGGGTTTGTGATTGTCACTGGAAACCATTGCATGCTGTCACCTCAGAGCTCTATCTTCCTATTAGGAAAGAAACTTCCAGCCATGGGGAAAGCTTGTCCCCTTAGCCACAAAGCTTGGAGGTGTAAATTATAATGTTCTGGGAAGGCTCTTCTGGGAGTGACTTACCTACCTGGCCACCCAGAGCACAAACATTGGCTGGTTTTACCACTTACAGGGGTAGACAGCCAGAGATCAAGCTGGGAAGGTAACTTCTGATGCCTCTAACACCCAGCCCCAGCTGTCGTGCTGTGGCTCCTCCAGCCTGCCTCTAACTTCTGAGAAATAGTGCAAAACACAACAGTCATGCTTGAACTCTCTCTGCAAAAAGACTAAGCAGGTGCAGGCTGGAGGGCTTCTTGCTGGGCGTGGTCACCATGTATTTGGTGCTGTGACTTTAAATTTATTCTTTGCAAATTTAACTAAGGAGCACTGAGGGCTTACCTTTCCTACAGCGGCAGAAGTCAACTGGAGCAGGTACCCCAGGATCTAAAACAAAAGAAGTTCTGAGCCCATGGTGGAGCACAAAAGGATGACAGGAAAGCCTAGGGTTTGCAGAAAACATAAATATCTCAGTAGTATGCACAGGCAGCCTGCGGAGCACCATTACCTGCTCCCCTGTCTGTTCTCATACGCTGATTATAGAAGCCTACGAAACCATCAGAGGCTTTGGGGCTTGGAGAAGATTTGGCTAGACCTGAAAGAAGCCAGCCCATGGGGAGGACTTTGGAATAACCTGGAAACACTCCGACACGTGCGCCCACACAGACACTTTTATTCATTCATCAAATATTTATCTCCTGCTTATTAGGTTCCAAGCACTAAGCTAGATACCGAGAGAATCAAATTGAAAAGACTCAGTTGCTGCCTGCGAGGAGCCCAGGAACAGGGGAAGGCTGGCTCACACAGGCTGGAATGACAGTTTTAGCGTTTGAGTCGCCAAGGGGTTGCCCCACCCAGCAACTGCCCTCTTGTGGAAGCCCGCTTACCTGCAGCCTGCCTGAGCCCGGAGCACCTGTCCCGACCCCTGGTGAGGCCAAGGGATGGTGCTCGGGTCCTCCTCACTCTCCCACCTCTACCAAAAGCCCCGAGGAAAGGAGTTGCTGCCAGCTCTGCAGAAGGGCAGTGCAGGAGGTGCCCAAGCTTCCCGTGCAGAGCATTCATCTCTCTTCCGGCTTGGAAAATCTTCTTCCAGCCTGCTGGCCAGGCCAGGAGAGTGCGCAGAGAGAGAAAGCCTGTCAAAAACCCAGCCCATGCCCCCCACCTGGTCAGTACCCTGTCCCTGGCATTGATAGTTTCATTTTTCTGAGTAGGAAAAGAATAGATGCGGAAGATAATTGTAGTGGAACGGCCGATAAGTAACGTTTGGGCTCCTTTTTACAACCATCCCCTAGGGCCCCATTATGGTAATTTTTCTTCTATAACTGGCAAATTGTATAACGAGTCAGATGATAAACCGGCAAGCGAGGTAGAAATTTGCATTTTAATACAAGCGCTGTACCACTCCCCCTGCCCCTGTCTCAGAGAGGTCAGGGCCTTCTTATCCTGGGTCTTCCAAGCCCTGCCATCCTGGCTCCTGCTCTGAAGCTGAGTGGGTGACACTGGTGCACTCGATAATGCAATGTTTTAAATGAAAGCATAATATCTGTATTCTCAGGCCCTGGAATTAGCCCACCCATCTCCCCCCTGCTCTGCCATTACTGAGGGATAGCCTCAGGCAGGATCCGAAATGATGTGCCTCAGTTTCCTTTTCTGTTGAATGAGAATCATTCCACTATCTGAACTAGGCGTTTTTTTGTTTGTTTGTTTGTTTTGGTTTTGTTCAGGGCCTCACTACACAGCTTGAACTGGTAGTGACCCCGTTTGCAACCTCCCTAGCGCTGGGATTGCAGGCACGCACCACCATGCCTCCTTTCAGCGGCTAGCTCAGCACACCTCAGGGCAGGGCCGGCATGGCACGCGGTGCTGGAGATCAAACCCTGGCCCCCGCGCTTGCCTAAGTAGGTACTTAGTTCGCTGAGCTATCTCACCGTCCCTGAATTAGGTTTTTAATGGGTGCCCGATGCATAGCAAAAGTAATAAGTATTTATTATTGTATTATGATGATGATATAGTGATACAATTACATATTATGATATCTAATATGGTGATTATTCTGATATTATGATATGGTGATTATGATAGAATGATAGAGTGCTAATGTAACGATGATAAAGTTGATAGGTATCTTAATGCAATTATTAATATGGTACTGATAAATACCAGCCTTGCAGCAGTGTGGCAGTGATGAGTACAGCCGATAAGGAACAGAATTAGTGAGAACATTGCAGTCCTGGGGGTGATGAGGCCACCACTCTCCTCTGCAGACGAGCTCAGAAGTCCTGAGAAGGACTTAGGGAATGGGAGAAGCCAGGCCACAGGTTATAGAAGATCACACACAGATATCACACACACACACACACACACACACACACACACACACTCACTCACCACCTCTAGCTCCCAACCCTAGACTGTTCAACCATGCCCAGTTTCAAAAATTCTAGAACCTTCCCCTCACGTGGTATGGTGAAAGAAGAACTGGCCTCAGAGCCAGAGGTCTGACTGGAAAGCTCGGCTCCACCACCTCTGTCTGTGTAACTTTGGGAAACTGAGTTCATTTTCCATCTATGAAGCTGCCGAAAACAGCACGTGCTGTGCGGAGGAGACCTCAGCAGGGTAATAGAGGCGCGTGCCACCCGGGCACACCACAGAGACACGGGCGGAATCTGCCAATTAGCCGGCTCTGCAAGGAGAAGCGCTAGCAGCCCTGGCCAGCTTTTCCGAGGTGGTTCCATTTGGCAGGGATGGGCCGTCCTTTCATGCTGAAGAGAAGCCGAGTGAGATCCAGAAAATCCTGCCAAAACCCTGGGATTATTATCTTAGCTCCAGGAG
The DNA here is from genome assembly GCA_004027165.1 of Ctenomys sociabilis. NCBI lineage: Eukaryota > Metazoa > Chordata > Mammalia > Rodentia > Ctenomyidae > Ctenomys > Ctenomys sociabilis. The sequence continues at coordinate 31,487 of PVKA01010050.1, forward strand.
TGAAGTCTTTGGGGATTGGCACGCCCCATGGTTTGAATTTATAGACCCAGGGCCCCGCCAACAGCCAGCCGGAGGGGAAGAGCGTTGTTCTCTCAGATGATTTTTTGGAGGGTTATTTTTAGCAATTCCTCCAACTCCTTTCTGATGGTACCATCAGAAATTCCAAATGAGAACTGGGAACTGGGTTTGTTATTGCTCTGTGATGAAACTTTTGTCCATCTCACTGGGCTGTGGTGAGGGTTATTTTTCCTACACAAAATTAAACATGGCCCACACTGAGAACTGTGGTGACTGGTGACATCCGGCTAAGATCAGTCATTCACTCAGCAAACACATATTGGCCTGCTGTTACATCTCAGATCTGATCTTGGGGCTTAAGGTACATAGAAAACAAAAGGTACACCACTTCCCACCCTCATGGAACTTAGGTTCTAGTATGGGAGATGAGTGTGTATAAGTAATTAAGACCAAGAAGCAGGTGAGTTTCATGTAGGAACGTGGCAGCGCTCTGAGAAGGCAGCAGGGTAGGGGACCAGGTTGGCTCAGCACCAAGAAGCTGTACCAAGTGGGTGTGGTTTCTAGCTTTCCACCCTCACCTGGCTCTGCCGGTAATGCAGCCGTGCCCCCATCCAGCGCAGAGGTCTGCAGGACAGCCCAGCCCAGCCCAGATCAGCCACATCACTGCCAAACTGCAGACCACAAACATGAAAAGAGAGGTTGCATGAGGCCTCTATGCATTCCCCATTGCTGCCCTCGCAGGCTGTCACAAACCTAGTGGCACACATCTGCCACTTTAACCAGGTCAGAAGTCTAAGTTGGCTCTAGTTTCTGATTGGATATCATCCTGGTGTCCGATGACAGAACTCTCACTGGAAGCCCAGAGAAGAATCTGTTTCCAGGCTTGCTCCGGCTCTTGGCCACACTGGGTTCCTTATGGTTGTAGGGCTCTAGCTCCTTTCCTGGCCATTATGGCTGGGGCCTCCTCTCTGCTAATACTTGGCAGAGTTTTCTTTCCAGTCTTTGCATGTCCTCGCAAGCCCAAGCACCTTCTTGTGCAGTTGCAGTGTGTCTACCTAGAAATACAAGATAGTGCACCTATTTTCAGGTCAGCTGCTGAGTACCCTAAATCACATTTACAAAATCCCTTTACAACAGTATGTTGTTAGTGTACTAGCTTTACAGTTAATCCTGTGGCCCAGGGCCTCGTGCTCTTTTTGCTACTCCATGTGTATCAATGTACTTGAATAATCAGTAGACAGGGATTTATTTCCCCCTTTACATTACTGGGGTTTGAACCTAAGACCTTCACCTTAAGCTACATCCTTAGCTCTTTTCAAAATTTTTTTTTGAGACAGAATTTAGCTAACCCACTAAATTATCCAAGCTGGGTGTGAACGTGTAATCCTTCTGTCTCAGCCACTCTTATTGCTGAGATAACAGGCCTACATGCTCACACCTGGCTGAGACAGGGATCTTGAGAACATTTGCAGAATTCCATCCAGCACAGCTTGAAATCTGCTGCTGTCGGCCTTGTTCCTTATAGCACCATCACACTCTTCTTCCTTCCTATTGACTCACAAGTACCCTAGACCCAGTTTCAGACATGTCCCTGGCCACAGTGCTCCAGGCAGGGCAGAACCTCACAGCGGAAGAACCTGGTCTCCAAATGCCACAAGGAGCAGAGGAGGCCCACTGACCCAAGCCACTCACCCCGCAAACACTGCTGGGTAAGAGCAAAGTGTACTTTGTCACCAACTATCCAACTATTACTTAAATAGTTACAGCAGCTTATTCTCCTATCCAACACAAAAATCATGCCAATGAGCAAATAAACCACTAGTGGATATGGGATACATCAGGGGAACTAGCGGTGAATTTTACCAACTAAATCCTGAAAGGTTGCTTAGAGGAAGAATGTAGCCTTAATCCGTGAACCTTGCAATTATACAAATACTCAGATGTGAGAGAGTGTGCAGAGGAAGGGCAGAGGGACTGAAAACTGAGCGGCAAGGGTAAGAAAGACTAAAGACATTCAAAGCAAAGCAGGGCAGGTTTGGGTGCATCAAGAGGTCAAAAGGAATCTTCACCATAAGACTTGTCACCAGTGTGGCTGTACTACATAGTGGCAGGGGAGCTGAGCTCCTTAGGAAGAGGTAGGGTAGGGAGAGTGACATCCTGAGGGATTCTGTCCCCACCTGCAGCCCCTCGCACCTAACAGAACAGCATGTAGTAACTGACCCAGAAAGGGCTGACTATTGCTCAGAACTCAGAGAAGGAGCCCCTTCTCCTAGACCAAGAGATGCCCCCAACTTCAACAGCAAAGCAGAGATGAACAACTTTCTCCTGGTGATGTGTATCCCCAGAATGTCAATCGGTTGAGTTCCTTATCATCCCATCAACATCTGCAGTGCTGGGTGTAGCGTGGCTATAAAAGAGGATGAGCTATGACTCCCATCGTTAAGGAGCTTGCCAACTCGGAGATGATATAAGATATGCAGGTGGGAAACTAGGATAAGAAGGGAAAATTGATGTACACCACAACCAAGTGGAGAAAAAGTGTTCTAAGAATACTGAGGAGATAGATGACTTCCTGCTTGGATGGGTGAGAGGAGGGAGAGGGGAGGTATCCAGGCAACATAGAAGTAAAAGTGATGCAGGATGGAGGGATCCGGGTGAGGCACCTTCAGGGTGATGGCACCTGCAAGGCAATGCACCTGTGTGATGGTGCACCTGTGTGGTGATTCACCTGTGTAGTTGTCATGCCCCTACGATGCATCTGTGTGCTGGTGATGCACCTGTGTGGTGATGATGCATCTGTGGGCTGGTGCATCTGTGAGCGGATGCATCTAAGATGAGTGTTTGCCCCACCATTGTTCTCTGGCTGTACACTGAGAGGCGCAGAGCAGACGCTTCGTTGAGAAGCGTCCAGACATGACAGCCGGGAGGCCCTGACACAGTAGCTAGCCCTCCAGGCTGGCAGGGGCATTCAGGAATGAACCCCCATGGTACCACCTCATGCTGGAACCCCTGCCCGCCCACACCTGTGGCTCCAGCCCCTGTGGTACAGCCTCCTGCATGGAGTGGTGGAGGCATCTTCCTCATTACCACCAATCCTGCCAGTTCCCAATCCCCACCTACGAATGGCTTCCTAGGGGTGGTCAGGGTGAGGTGCATCCCCACACTCTCTGGGGACAACCTGGGAGGAGGAAGAAAGTGTGAATAGGCATCTTCCAGTTTGTTGGGAGAGGCTGTCTCGATTCTCCTGTGTTCCCAAGGCCTCCGAACTGTCCCCAACACCCCTTTTCATGGGAGTGCTCTCCCCACATGTCTCTCTGAGCAAGAGGGAACTGGAAGATTAGAAAAGCACCCCAGGCCTTCCAGCACCAAACTGTTTTGGAGTAGTGATCCTGATGGGACAGACAGAGCCTCTCAAAGTTCAGGAACAGGGAAAGACAGTGGAGGGGTCGGATTGCATCAACTTTCTCTCTTGTTCTGGAAAAAACTTATGGCCAGGGGTAAGGAGAGGCCAGAATCGCCTCCAGGCTCAAGTGCACCCCCATGTACTCACTTCTCTCAGACTCTCTTGTCAAGGCGAGACAAATTAACTTCCTAGAGATCCAACCAGGGAGTTGGTAGTAATGGCCTCTAGAGAAAAGTGGGGAGGAGGGAGTAGACACTAAATAAGTGTAATCCTTGAGTGCTTGTGCAGAGAGATACAATGTTCTTTGCTGTATTCATAACCATCACTGACACTGGGTAGCTGCTGAGGACTCACAGGGAGCAGGGACACTTCCCACAAGGCTACCTGCACTCAGGTTGGTGCCCAAGACAAAGGTACCTTGAAGCATGTTTTCTCCAGTCCTTGTCCTCAGCCTGCTAGCTCCAGAAGATGCACCAGAGGCACCCAGGGACAGGGGAAGAATCTAGACCTTCTAAGCCACGGTGAGCCATTGCATATCCATGCCACCACTGGCACTGCAGAAGGAAAGGATCCAGCTTCTGCCTGCTTTTCCTACAGGTGAAGGACCAGGAGGAGGTGATGATGTCCCAATCCCTGGACCCGCTTCTGTATACCTGCTTCCTAGGATAGCTGTGCCACACTCCGCATGTGGTCTGTGGCCATCAGAGTCCACGGTGCCACGTTTCATGTCCTGAAAGCACCTGTTGGCGGGAGAGCCAGGACTGGAGGTGCAGGAGCCCCCAGAGGAGTGAAGGCTTCACCAGCTACACAGCTGTCTGCTGCAGCCTCTCTTCAGAAGCAGCCTGTGTGCCAGCCTTGTCCTGCCCCATGCCCAGAGCTGCCAGCGCTTGGCAGCCAGGCCCAGGATGTCTCTAAACGCTGCTGGGTGCTTTGATCTCCCCAGCAAGTGCCTGGTGGCAGCAGTTTATTACCTAAATGCCACATCCGGAATCTGACAGGAAAACAAGCGCTTGGGTGACACCCAGAAACAGCATCAGCATAGACACACTGACATTCCCATCTGCCCCTCTGTCCCAAGAGTCCCCGTATGCAAGGAAAGCCAAGGGAAAGTAAAGCAGCTTGTATCGCTCTCAGCGGGGGCAGATGCTCAGCAGCAGCTCAGCTGCCCGCTCGGGATGGAGCGCGGTAGGGATGCGGTGCACAGATGGGGAGCAATCCACTGCTCAGCCCCCCAGAAGCCGCAGCTGGGTGGATGGGGAGTACTTGGGTCTAGATCAATGATTCCCTATCTTTCAACAAAATCTAACACCAGACCCCTACTAAAGAGCCACTAGGTCAGAATCTGGGGATGAGGCTGAAACAATGCTACCATTTAAAAAAAAAAATCCCAAGTGTTCTGAGAATGCACAGCCATGTCTCCGAATCAAGCATCTCAGGGGTCCCCACAGAAGACAGGGCTGGCATTCCGTAGGGTCCCCAGAGGGGAGAAAAGGCAAGGAGTGAGGGTTCAATGCTAAAATCGCCTGCATTTGCTACTGTTGCATAGAAGGATCTTGGAGCAGCAGCCCCTTTCCTCTCCATTCACCTGCATTTGAACAAGTGTCCAAAGCCCCACCTACCTCTTCTTCTGACTCCACAGTACTTGCCATGTGCCTGTTCTGAGAGATGCTCCATTGTGTCCAGGCTGCTTGTGATCTTAGTCTCCTTTCATCCTCCCACCATAAAAGTTCTAGGGCAGGACTTGGTCCTAAAGACTGGTCACTCTCAAAAAGTGGCCTCCGGCCTAGTGGTATAAGATCGGGAGACTGAAGCAGGAGTATAGCAAATTGGAGCTCCACCTGGGCAACTGAGTGAGACCCTGTCTCAAAATTTAAGAAAACAAAAGATGAAAGAGTCAGAGATATAACTCACGGCTCCATCCCCCCCCTCCCAAAATCAGTGTGGTCTCTGGATTGTGATTATCACCTGCAAGCCTACTGGAATGCAGATTCACACTGCATACCCCTCACCACAAGGTCAGAGCCCTGGGGCTGGGCCCCAGCTACCTGCTTCCTTGTAGGCCCTCTGGGGATGCCAACAGAGCTCCTGGCCCAGAACCACTGTGCTGGACTCCGCCTTGGTATTCGAAGTACCACCCCTGAACCAGGAACCTCAGCCTCACCTGGGTACTAGACAGACACACAGAACCTCAGGCTGTGTGCAGAGGGTCTGCTTGCAGAAGGACGTATGAGACATGCTGCCTTTGCTGTGGAATGTCTTGGCGGCTCCCCACAAAGAGCAGAGCAGCAGGCGGCAGGCCCCTCTTACCTCGAGGACCTTACTCCTGACTTTGTTCCAGGAGTTCTCCGCCATTTGCACAAGCTACAGGGCCTGGGGGCCCACCGAGAGATTGGAGGGTCACCAAAAACCAAATGGTGTGGCTTCTTTGAGTTAGACCAAGTGGGCAAATGTAGCTCTGGGGCGGCTGCACGGGGTGTATGTGACCCATCTGTCCTGGCACTGTCCCCAAAGGTGAGGACAAGCTAGGGCTCATCTGAAGCCCTTGAAATTGCCCAGAAGCCCAGCCTGCTGAAAGGGGCCCCTGCCAGGAAGTGACCATCAGAGTAACCCCGGGGTTGTCCTGCCTTCCAGCCCACTAGCTCTCTCGGCTTCATTTCAACTATCCCAAAGCACCTACTGTGTGCACAGCACCATGCTTCCCTTTGACTGTGACCCATCCCATGAGAGGTTATTAAAAATGTATCTAATATGAGTTTGATATTCAAATGCCAGCTTCTGCTGACAGGTAATAAATAGCTTCTTTGAGTCCAATTTAAGGTTTTGATTTAAAAAGAAAAAAAATTAGCTATCAGCCATCCATCTGTGATCAAATCCAGAACTCTTCCCCTCCTCCCCTGAAACTCTTCGTCAGAGGCTATTATACTTTTTGTACTTGGAGAATATTGTATATGGAATTTAATGTCCCGCGGGGACATGAGACCATTACTGGAAAAAAAAATGTATTTCCGTCTCTGTTCCAATACACACAACCTAATTAAGATTTTATAAACATTCACCCAACAGGAAAACACGTACACACACTTACACACACACACACACACACACACACACACACACACTTAAATTAGCAAGGCAAATAGAGTCTAGATTAAGTGGTTTTCTTGCCTCTTTCCATCCTGCTTTAATTAGGCTTTTGTCACAGGGAGGGTGTCATGGGCTGGTGTGGCCTCACTTTGGTTTCCTGGATTTGGGGCTGCTGGGTCTCCGTATCCTCACGTGGGGGTCGCAACTCTATCTCTGTGACAGACTGCCTGCTGTTAGGCCCCTACAAGAAAATAATAGGGCCTGGTCACCAACCACCCCCATCTCAGTGGTCTCCCTGTGGCACCTGCAGAGTGAGTCCCAGTATTGTGGATTTGGCTATGGTAGAACCCCGGAAGCAGCATCAGGGTCTTGCCAACATGCTCTAGGTGCCAGGCTCCAGGGACAGAGGCTCGCTGTGGCCCTGTTGTCCTCAGATTCCCTGAGTGTCAGCGCCGCCCCCCAAATGTCATCCGGGGGCTGCACTTGGCCCTGCTGGTTTCTTCTTCCACTGTTCCTGTGGCCACAGTCTCCCCGCTGGAGGAAAATATGGGAGATAATTAGCTCTCTCCCTCTTTCTGAGTCCCTGGGGCTGTTTGGGAAAAGTACATTTTCTTCACATGTGTAGAAAATTAAATCTGTTGTGTTTTTGAGGAGCAAGGGAGGAGGGGCGATGAAGGGACATGTCATTCACTTATTAGGGCAAATTGGTGAGGGGAGCCAGTCTGGAATCTGGGATAGAGCGGTTGGACCTCGAGGGACTAGTCAGTCCCGACTGTGGACCTGTGCCCGTGGCACTGCCCTGGAGCAGCCTGCTCCTGGGGGCCATCCTTTGTCTCCAAGAACGAAGCAAAAGCTACGCCTACCCCAAGACAGGCTGAGGCCGCGGGCGGAAGGGCGGGGCTAAGCAGCCGGAGAGAAGCAGAATGAGGTGTGCTCCAGTGGCCACCCCTTTGGCCCCACCTTCACCCTGACCCAGCAGCCCACAGCCCTTGTCCGCCTCGCAGTCGGGGCTCTCAGAAGCCTCTGCATCATGCATCCCTGTCCTCACCCAAGCACCAGGGCTGGGGGCCGATGAGACGGACCTAGGTAGGTACAGGACGGTGACAGTCCCATTGGAAAGATGGTAAAGCTCTGCCTGGAGATCCTAAGCACGTAGCCAAGGCTGGTCCACAGCACAAGAACGGAGGGCGCCATTAAGTGGCCCTTCTACCCCAAAAGAGTAGGAATCCTGCTCCTCTCTCTGCCTAGCAAAGCAGAGGTAGGAGAGATGGATGCCACCGAGGGCAGAGAGACAAAGAAAAAGTTGCCAATTTACTTTAATTCAATGAGAACTTCTCAGATCTAAGATTCCTGCGGGGGACAGCTAGGAGCATAACACACCCGCCTCCAGGTATCTACAGTCTGGACAGAAAATGATTCACCGTCAAAGCAGTGATGGCCAGGCAGCTGGCTCTAAGGCCACCAGCTGCTCTAAGGAAGGTGGGGCCATGCGCGTCCCCATGCTTTGCAGCCTCTCCTCCTGCCACCCCTCCCTCAGGCCATGCAGACCCTGCAGGAAGCCCCGTGCCCGCTTACGCACCCTGGCGGCCTCGATCCCAGGATGCCCCCTCACCCCAGGACAGCTGCAGCAAGCACAAAAGCAGCCGGGCCCTCATGAATTAGCTGAAGTGACACTCACTTTGTATACACATGTTTACAATCAGGGCCAGATGGTGAAGCATTGGATTCGTTTCAACGCCACTTGAGTGAGCTTAGCTGAGCCGAGCTCTGCACGCGGCTCAGGAAGAGCAAAGTGAGCAGGCAGGCCACCCCTTCCTCAGACACCCACCCTCAATCCACTCGTGATCCGAGAGAATATGTATTAGCTCTCATTGAAAAGCTGTCTTAGCTTGCCAGCTGTCAGAACTTTTTATCAAGTCTTCTGAAATTCTACAGACAGAAGAAAGACACATAGCCCACTCTGATACCTTCCAGAGTTTCTTTCCTTTCTTCCCTTTCTCTGAGAAATAAGTCAATAAATAAAGCATGTTTGATGGAAAGGAGCTTGCAAACGGTTGCCGATGACAGTGTTTATGTTGCCAAATTATTTGCACTGGCAGGGAGAGAGGGTGGGCTGAACGCAGATCAGGTGGAGTGATTATTTACCAAGCTATGAAGGCAGCCTTAAGTGACCCGACAGAGAGAAGGAGGGAGGGGAGGGTGCTGGCAGCAAACCAAACTCAGCCAAGGAGTCCATGGCTTTCCATCTGCTTCTCCCTCAAAGAGAGCAGCGACTGGCCCCTGAGGAACAGCTGTTCACTAGGGCCAGAAGGAAAGGCACTGTCAGCTGCCCAGGGCCTCGACCCAGACTTCCAGCTGTCAGGAGTCAAAAGGTGGCGGGGACCAGCTAGCCAGGACACCAAACCTCAGCTCCAAGCAGGCCTGCCCACCAACAGAGCCCATGATGATCAGATGCAACACCCAAAAATAAGTAAGTAAAAGCAAAGAAGGGAAGGCAGGAAGGACGAGCGGGAGCAAGGGAAAGAAAATAAAAGGGAAGGGGCGAAAAGCTAAAAAGACAGGTTCTTTTTATTGCTGCTGTAGCAATCATAGGACTAAATAAAAAGTCTGGAAAGAGTGTTCCGGAAGTCCCTCCACCAGAACCAGGGCACTCCACTCTGACCGTTGCCCTGGGAGGCCATGTGCTTCTTTCAAGTTTGCAGCTCCTCCCCAAAAATGCCTTATTTTGGAGTTCACCTGGGAAAACCAGCTTTGAGAGGTTCCTGAGAAAAACCTCTGGCTGACTGTGTAGGGAGGGGAGGCAGTGGTGACAGCAGAGGCGGCCGGTGGGACTGGGGGGAATGAGTTATACAACAGTATATAATGAGAAAGCGGGGAAAAGCTTGGCTAGGTGTGTGCCTTTCCACTCAGCTGCAAAGCTGCATTTGACCCCAAACCCAGAGCCTTTTTGCCAACCATTTAAGCAGAATCTATGAGCAATGAGGGCCTTGTGGTAAGGATTCCAGCCTGCATTCCAACACAGCTGAGCTCAAAGTGACTGCTCTTCACATCCACCCTCAACCCTCCTCTACACCTCCTTTGTATCAGGAGAGGAGATGCTGCACTTTAATGACTTTTCTTTCCTCTAATGTTGTCGTTTGACTTCCCATGGTATTCCTGGGCCTGGGCCCCAGGTACTAGGATGTCACCTACATGCTCCAGGGAATCAATTGGCATCTGATGAATGAATGAATGAATGAATGAATGAATGAATGAATGAATGAATGAATGAGGCTAACCAGGGTGCCTGGCCAAGCTCTTCTTGCCAGCCCCCTTCCTTGCCATCAGGACCAAGGTGGGCAGAAGAAAGAAGAGCTAAATGAATTCATTATTATTGCTCAAGCTAATGAGCTGGGACTGGGAAGTAAAATGAGAGCACCGTGGGATGGACTAGAGATTCTTCCAGCCATGATTATTTAGAAGACACAGCGGCAAATTGAGAGTGAACTGGTTTTCATTGTGGATAATGAGCCCAGTGATGGGGGAAAGGGCTGGCTGGCTGGCTGGAAAAGCTAGAAGAGAGACTTTCTCTGCTCCCCACCAGGCAAGAGCCAGGGAACCTGGGGGATGCTGGACAGAGCCCTGCCACGCTGTGAGGAGGTAAGCCCTTTGGGTGAGCTACTTACTGTCTGTGT
>PVKA01010050.1:41765-66057 GCA_004027165.1 Ctenomys sociabilis
GGGGGGGGGGGGGGGGGGAGGCTCTGCTGGTGCCAAGGACTCGGTTCTGTCCTCAGATACAGGACTCCCTCAGATCCAGGGACCACACCTGATGGGGGTGGAGGGGTAGGATCAACCCCACTGCGACACCGCTCAGCCTGACTGGTAGTCACACCCGGTGCAGGAACTCTGGTTGTGACCCCTTAGAATAGACCTCCAGCACCTCAGGCCTGCCTGGCGTGGACCATTGGCCTGTCCATTTAGGGTTTCTAGATTTTGAAAACAAAAGGAGGATGCTCAGAGTAATTTGGATTTCAGAAACTTGGCAAAAGTTAATTTAACACAAGTGTATCCCAACTAAAGCATGGGATACACTTGTGGTGAAAATTATTTGTCATCTGTATTCCAAATTTCAATTGGCATTCGGTGCTTTATCAGGCAGTCTTGTGATGACCCCTCTCTGACTCACCCTTCCTGCCCTCTCCTGTCCCCTCCAGCTGCAGAGAGCAGGGCAGGAATGGCAACCACACAACACACTGAACCTCTCATCCAGGCCAGCCTTGGAGAGCGACAAAGACAGTGGTGCAGGGCCAGTTGCCGCTGCTGGACACCAAGCTATCCTAAAACTTAGTGACTTAGATCAACCAGCTTGCTCTGACACTGGGAGCTTGGACAGCAGGTGGGGCTGATCTCTGCTCCATGACATCTGTGCTCTACCCAGCAGGCTGGGGTCATGCAGCTGCGGAGGCCAGCCTCACCTGACAGCTTGCTCCTCACCAACCTGTTGGCTGATGCTGCAGGGGCTCCCAGCTGAGCTACTCATTGGTGAAGCCCGCCTCCCTGGCCTCCTTGGGTTGCCCGAGCTTCTTTGCATGGCAATTTCCTGTCCTGGAACTTTTTACATCACAGCTCCAGGCTCCAAACATGAGTTTCCAGTGTACGCAAGTCTTTTTTGACCCAGCAGAGAGGCGCATGATCTTAATTCTGCCATCATCCTGCATCTGGGGACGCAGTCACGAGTGTGCCCAGGCTTAAGGGTGGAGAAACGGACTTAGCTTCTCAATGGAAGGAGCTCAAAGAATCTGTAGACTTGTTTTAAGCCTACTGGCAAGGAGGAGAGAAGGGAGTGAGAGCAGGAAGTGAGGGTGATTATGCCAAAGAGGGGGCTGCTGAGAGACGGTGGAGGTGGGAAAGTTCTCACCAAGGCAAAGGGACCAGAGAAGGAGGCGGGAAGGAAGGGGAAGCTCCCAGAGGTGAGGAGAGCAGGTATCATGAGAGCCGCCTGTGGGGAAAACAGGATAGGAAGAGCCAGGGCTGATGTCAGTAGGATGGCAGGGATCAGTTCCAGAGAAACCAAAGACCTGGGACAGGAGAGGCAGAGCGAGGGGGTGGGAACAGTGGAAAACTGTGGATGGTTTACGCACACTTTAGCAAAATCGTCTGCCACCAAAACTGCATTCGGCCGACACCATCTGCACCAATCCGGCTCACAGTCCCCCAGGCTCCCTCTCCACTCCCACCCATCTGCACACCCGTGTCCCCGCATTCCTTCTCCACCGAGAGCGAGAGCAGAAACGTTTGCCTGCAGCAAAGCCCCCTCTCCCCACGGATGCTGAAAGCAGACCTCAGCAGCGGCACAGGGCCAAGGACTGCGTTTGCAAACCTCATAACACAGAGGCTGAAGGGAGCATGGGGTGACCTCCAGGAGAAGAGCAGGGGAGGGGAGGGGAGGGGAGAACACTCACTGTGGGGGGTTGCAGCAACCTGACCCCAGCTCACAGCAGCCCTCCTCCCCCGCAAGCCAGCAGCAGGCCCCACCGTTGTCTGAGGCACCGGCACCACATGGAGACCATGCCTTTTGAAGCTGCAGTTAATTGGATTTTACAGCATCCTCTCTTGCCTGGCCCAGCCTTATTAAGTGGCAGAGAGGCGAGGTGGAGAGGAGCAGTTGATCACCACTGGGAGGGAAGGTGAGGACAGTGTCCTCTTTGTGGAAAGTAATCAGTGCCAGGCGCAACCCAACATACCGCCTGCCTGGAGTGTCAGATGGTGCCTAGAACCGAGCAGGCCTTCGAGAGGTGAGCAGTCTTCACTGCTGTGCTTCTCATTTCTGCAAGGGTGACATCCCACCCACACAGCTACATGTGTACACACATCCACACGCATTCACCCCTGGCTAAGCAGTGACCTGGATGGCCTACCCAAGCAGGGCTCCTGACCTGCTGCCCTTGTTCCATTTAGGAGGAGCCTGGACCCTCACAGCTGAGCTACCCAGGCTTTAGCCAGCCTGTCCATTCTGCTGATTGTCCTGGTATATGACTCTATGTCCCTTTATCCTCTGATAACAGGGTTGGAAGGGCATTTGGGAGTTTACACCTTCATCTTGCTGTCTTAGGCCCATAATATCAAAGATGATGATGGTTTATTCTAGGGCTGGGGTGATAGCTCAGCAATCTAAGCACCTGCCTGGCAACCGTAAGAACCTGGGTTCAATCCCTCATACTTCATGCTGTGCTGGTCCTAGAGCCTCAGATACAATGTGCCAGCCACTGAAATTGGGCATAGTGATGCACACCTGCAATCCCAGCACTGGGGAAGCTGAGCCAGGAGGATCACTATGGGTCTGAGCTCCATAGCAAGACCCTATACCAAATAAATACATAGAAAACAAATGATGGTCTATTCCAGATGATGCTGGCAACACAGGCCAGAGTGGGGAGCTCTGATGCTGGTCTCCATTCTTTGCCTGACAGTTGGCATCACACATCCACGCCCTCATCTGGCCTCGGCTAGGCAGTGTGCCTCCTGCCCCTGGCCCTCAGGCTGCTTTGGTCAGTGGCATGTGACCAGCTACAATGCAAGCTGAGGTCTGGAGTCAGCCTGGTCCAGCCTGGTCCTCTTTGCACATTGTTACCCCAAGAAAAGGACACACTCTGCTAGCCTGCTGGCCCAGGAAGCCAGGCCGGATGAGCCAGACCCCAGGCCCACCTGTGCTTCCAGGTGAGGTCACACCCGGCCCCACCTTCCCTGTGACTGACAGATAAATAATATGCACTTCACTTAGCATAGATACACAATCTAGATGTATTTGAAACTAAGTAGAAAATAATCAAAGCAGGAATGAATTTTTTAAAGACTCCCAAAGCTCAAAGGAAAAGGACAGTTAGGAAGAAAAATGACCCATGGATGCAACCATGGAATTATTAAATGATGTCAGGTTATAAGCAACTGCTAAAAAGTAAGCTAAAGTCCAAGGCCCAGTGACACAGGCCTAAAACCCCAGCTATTAGGAGGCTGAGGCAGAAGAATCATAAATTCCAGCCCAGCCCTGGCAATTTGACCAGAGCTTATCTCAGAACTTTAGAAATAAACTTAGAAGATTGGGGATTGTCCAGTTGTAGTGCAGTTATGGCAAGAGATCCCGAGTTCCATCTCCAATATGACAATTCTTTAATAAAAAGAAAAGGAAACTTAAGCTTGGGTCTTGTTCTTCTAACATGGGAAAGCTTCATCTGTGAAGGATGATTTAGGAGAACCCCTCCAGCAGAGGGGTGGGGATAGGTTTGCAGTAAACATTGTTAGTAGGACATCAGGACAAGAGAAACTGCTTCTAGAAGTCTGGTGTCAGGAAGAGAGAGGAACCAAAGAAAACTGGGGACAGAGGTCCCATGCAAGTTTAGGCTACATGAGCTCATCCTCACCTGAGGCCTGACACACAGCTGTAGTCAGAATTAGGCAAGGAAGCTGCTCGTGCGTCAGGAGCTGTCCAACAAAGAACCATTTCCAGAACGTGGACCCAGGGATTACAAGCCTGAGTGCGAGAAGAGCAGCAAGGATCTCCCACTGCAGAGCCAAGTCCATCAGGAGCAGGGGCAGTAAAGGGGCGTCTGCATGGCCAGTACTCTGGGTCTGTTTGCGGCTAGCTCTGTGGCCTCCAGGAAAAAGGCTCGTGTGTCCCAGGAGTCTCATATATTCTAAAGGGATCCCCAGGCACCAGTCAGGAGCACCCCCATCAGCGGATGAGTGGGACTGCTGGGTCGGGAGGCACAAGAGAGCGAAGCTGGGGACAGAAGGAAGCAGCATCCTACACACACACACACACACACACACACTGAAATATCAAAGGTTCTCATTAGTCAAGGAAAATTGGGATTAGGGAGAGAAAAAAAAAACTGCTACAAAGTAAATCCATTTAAAAGATGCAAAGACATAAATGCTTGATTGCGACTTTATACTTAAAAAGAAATGACAAATTACGAAACAGTTTGTTTTAGCTTACATTTAACAAAAGCAGGCTGTGAATGCAACTCTTTTTTAATTCTTCAAATGAACAAAGAAAAAATGTTGATTCAAGGAGCCTAATTTTTCTGACAAGATTGTTTGATAGCGCTGTACAACAGCCTTGATTTCACGTTTGACTTTCACAGCACAATCATGAAGAGGACATTTTTGCCAAAAAAAAAAAAAAATATTTGAAGGCATCATCAATTTTCCCCAATGGCCTGTCTTAATCCTCAAAATTTAAATCTCTCTTTTGAAGTGCCTGTCATTTCATCAGCCGTGTAGATTTTCTCTTCTGTAATTGTTACTGGCTAAAGATGCCTGTGTAGCCTCATTTGCCAGTAGCCTTGCATGGAATTCAAGTAATTCCCCATAATCACTTTGATCAACCTCAGGAAATTTTGCATCTTTTGCAAGATTTGGAACTGTCTCACATACTTCAGAGTGTTGGCAACACACAGCTAACAGTGACAGACTTCACCCGCAACTCAGGATGTGGAGTGGGAAATCAGGCTAACGCTAGGCACACGGCTTGCAGGCACCCAGTCATGGGAACAGGTCAACCCATAGGTGGACAGTTTGATGTTAGGTCAACATGTACATTGTTACATGCCCAGAGAACCTCCAGGGCAATGTTATGTGGCCAGAGAACTTCCGGGTCATTGTTATGTGCTCAAAGAACTTCCTGCTCATTGTTACATGCGCAGAGAACTTTCGGGCCAGTGCTATGTGCCCAGAGAACTTCTCAGGATCCAATCATACAATGCAGAAGGTGATGGCTTCTGCTAATGATGAACAGACATTGACCACAGTACGTGACCTCATACAAAACAAAGAGGAAAAAAGGGACAGAGACAAAAGCCTTTTCTTAAGGACAAGAAAATACAAGAGGCTAATAATGACAAGGAGAAACTTTCAGCTCCCATGTAAACAAATGCACAACAAAGCAATACTTTGCCATCCAATGAATGTTTTTAAATTATAATTTCAGTGCTGCAAAGCCTGTGCGGAAGTGGGCCTTCCTTCCACACTGCTTGGAGGTGTAAATTGGTACAGGCTTTCCAGAAAACAAATGCAAAGCTGTATCTTGCCTTCAAATTATTTCAGCTGCATCATATTTTTTTTTTATACAGTCCCATGTTGCCTGGGCAGATCCTCACAGCATTCTTAAAATGAACAAAGACTAAATCAAATGTTGATTTTGAGGGCGTAATTTTTCTAGGGGAAAAAGAAAATACGTCTAGTGGCACAAAACAATATCCTTCACTTTGAGTGAAGTTAATTGCTTTTCAGCTCCCTCACAAGTTTGATCTCTCACTCAGAGGCCACTTTGTGCAGGAATAAAGACTTCCCTCTCTGGAGGGATCCATAGGAAGAGGCATGAAGTGGAGCAAGCCGCCTCCAGGCACCAACACCAAATGTCAAGCAACTGCTGGCCATCGGGCCCCCACCTGCAGCAAAGCCAAACAGCTGCACACTGCAGGCCATGTGTCCCTCCCAGCACTGAGAAGCTGGACGGTGAGTTCCAGGGGCAGCTGTCAGCCAATATGTGCACGGTGGGGAGCTCAAGGGGGAGAGAGCGGGGAGTTTTTAAACTTTCTCCTTCCAATTTGCTATAGATTTATACCTTTCTACAATGAACAGGCACCCCATTTACAATCATAAAAGGAAAGTTTTCTTTTAAAAGAGACAAAAAACGAGAGTGATAGGAACAAAGCACAGAAATAGAACAGGAAGGAGAGGTACAGAGGAAGATATCAGGACAATTCAGAGGATGGAAGCTTCAATAGCATGTGAGCTGAGTGGAACCAGACAGGGAGGGTCCAAAATTATCGGCGTAAAAAGAGCATTTATTCCTGCAAGTAGTGAGGAGCAGGTAGCCTGAGTAGGCCATGCACGCAGCGCACAGTGGGGAAATTGAAAGTTCTTAGGAAGAAGCACTGGATTGCTGCATCAGCCCTTACCTGAAGCATCCTTTACCTCTGGACTTTTTAAGTACATGAAACAATAAATTCCTTTTACTTTTTTAGGATGCTTTGAGTCTAATTTTCCATTATTAGTGACAATGTATTACAACTGATAAAAATTCAAAGGGAATGTCGCTTGCAGTCAGATGTTAAGGTGGACCTCTCATTTTCTATGTGGGTTACCATAATGGGGCAAACCCTCTATGCCCCAGATAATTCACAGAGCTTTCAACTTGCTGTTGGTGAAATGGGAAGTGGGTGGTCTCTCTCACAAACATTAGGACAAATTTTTTCTGGGTGTAATGTCTCTCAGATGAGTGAGCCCCCTTTGCAGGCCCACGAGCTATCAGTCGAGCTGCAGGCCTGCACTGCCAATCTCAGTCAGGTCTGAAGGAAAGTGGGAGGCTGGCCACAAGGCACCTTGGTGCTTGGTGCGTGAAGGAGCGACGGGGAGAATTAGAGCAGCGCAGATTCTGACCCAGTGATCTGACCTGGGGCCCAATCCTCCACAATTTCAGCAAGTGCACAGGGGATACTGAGGCAAGCAGGAGCTAGGCTTAGCTCAAGGAGGAGCTAGACTTAGGGCCCCTCCCACTCACCCTATCTCCTGTGACTATACACACCTAAGCATCATATTTAAGAAATCAAGCTGTGGTGTCAGCAGTTCTCTCCCCATTGCCCTCAAGTGCTGGGTGATCTTAGCCAGTCACCTATCCTCTCTTATCCCTGGGTTTCACTCCCATGTGAGTATGGGGTAGTGATAGTTCCAGCCTGCTGGGATGGCTAGGATAAGGACTAGATGTATGACAGGTGCCAGGCGTATAAAGTGTGTGCTCAGTAAATAGCACCCATGTTCTACTACAGCCCAGCAAAATACTCATGTGGTCTAGGATCTCAATAAAGTTATAAGTTATTTTTGTTTTTGTTTTTGGTGGAACAAGGGATTGAACTCAGGCCCTGTGCTTGCCAGGCAAGTGCTTATTCTACAGAGCCATCTCCCTAGCCCCTTAAGTAAATTCCACTTTGTATTTTGTTAGCCAAGAATAAATGAAATACAACTAAACATCTCTTTGGAACCTTTAGAAGAAGGTTGATTTCATTCAATTCACCCTGTAACTCATTCAATTCACCCTGTAACCAAATATGGGGATTATAACTCTTGCCTCCACACTACTGGTGCCCAGGCCTTCTCACCCCACCTCACTGTGGCTCAACACCTATGTCACATGTCAGTTAGCTCCCCTGGCTTCCTTCTTGGCTCAGCTATTGTTTCACTGGGGTGTGGAAGGGTTCGTCTCCACTGTGTGTCTTTGCCTACCCTTTAAATTCTGCACAGCCAAGAGCACCTGAGTTTGTCTATAGCTCTCCTTTGGCTAAGGATGGAAAAAGGCAACCCCAGTGGGTGCAGTCAGAAAGGAAACTTTTAGACAACACAACTCATGCATTCAAGAGCCACGGCAGCCCAATGAAGAGCAGGGCTTACCTCAGGCCCCAAGTCCTCTGTCTTCCACTGACCATGTATTAAGCTCTCTGAAATGTAAGCCAAATTAAACCTTTCCTCCTTTATACTGTGGCTGATGAGAAGGTTTGCCAAGGTATGGAAAGCCTGTGATACAGGCTGCTTCCCTTCTCTGACTAGACTAGAAATAGCCCTGCAGTTAGCTGCTACACACCCTTGGCAAAGCAGTCTCCAGACATGGAGGTAGCAGACCTTTACCACCATGACCAGAAAACACCCTTAAAGTGCTGTTAGGGGCCACCTCCGGCTGCACAACCAAATACTATACATTGGAGGATTCATACAACACAACACGTCTGCATGGCCCCTGGTTCTGGAGGACGTCGCTGGAACCTGAGGACAGTGGTAGAACAGGAGCCAGCAGGCCAGGCTCTCTCTCACGAGGCCTCTCATCCTGGCTTGCATGAGGCTTCCCTCGAGCTGGGCCTTCCCGTGACAGTGAGGGTCCAGGGAACTATGGTGTCTCCTCTTATAGAGACACCAGATCCATCATGCAGGCTCCTTACTCGTGACCACATGGAATCCTAAATATTTTCCCAATGCTCCGTCTCCACATACCATCACCCTGGGTTTAGGGCTTCAATATGATGGGGACAGGAATAAATATTTACTGTAAAACATGGACTTTTCCAGAATCCTCCATATCTTCCACTAAAGCCCTAACCCCACTTCCTATCTCTGCCCATGAGTATTCCTCATAGACTACTCCTGTGTACATACAAGATAAAAGCTCATCTTTTCTCCCACTAATCTGCCTATTATCAGGTAATCTGCAGTCCCCTGGCTGCCCACGCCTAAATTGGTAAGGCAAAATCAGGCCTTGTAAGGTCGCAAAATGTATTTCTCATCTCCTTATAAAGCTTCTGAGTGGATACAAACAGAAATGCGAATCTTCCAGTGAGGGCAGATTGACCCTTGTTTTGAGATCTGCTCCCCCATAAGGCCTCTGGTTTATCGAGAGCTAGCAGCTTCTGTCAGAATTAGCATGGAATCAGGGCCAGTGAGATATAGCTCAGTGTACTAAGTGCCTGCTTAGGCAAGCACAGGTGTTTGATCCCTGGTACCACATGGCGCGCTAGCCCCACCTCCGTGTGCACTGTGCCAGCCACCGAGTCTGGCATGGTGGCACACACCTGTAATCCCAGCACTGGGAAGGCTGAAAACAAGAGGATCGCTATGAATCCAAGGTGCATACTGAGATCCTGTACCAAATACATTAAAAACAAAAAAAAGAAAGAAAGAGAGAATTAACATGGAATCAGTAGGAGCCCACAAGTTTTAGAGAGAGGAAAATAAACATTCTACATGTCAATGATAATGGCCTCTGACTTGATTTACCTAAAGTAATAATAGCGTTTCTTCTCTGAGGGCACACAGAGGAGTAGGAGCCTGGACTCCAGGGAGGAAAGACATGTAGACCCAGCTTGGCTATGACACTCCTGGGAGAAGGTAAGTAGTGAGCCAGGCCCGTGTTGAGCAGCAGGTTGCTGGCACCGGCTTACACTGGTATATAAGAGCTTCTTGTGAAATTTCAGAAATGTTGTAGTATGGTAGCTGTAAACTGACCATGGTAGGAGCTTATGCACCATGGAGTAGGGCAAATGTTACAAACCTAGCTGGGCATAGTGGCACGTGCTTATGGTCTTAGCACTCCTGGAAGCTGAAGCCAGAGCATCAGCCTCCTGCTTGATTGGGACCTGGCTTACCACTCACTTCCCACCTGAATGCCCTGTCCCAATCTGGAGCTCTAGGTCTCTCTCACAAGGTTGAGGCCCAAGGAGAGAAAAGTGAGGAAGGGAGTCTACAGACCCTGGGAGCAAGCAGGATCCTGTGCCTTCTTGTCTGTTGTATAATTCTCTCCATCTGCACTGTCTTTAAAAAGTGTGTGGAAATCCACCGTCTGGTACCTGAAGGGAGTATCCAGTGGTATGATGTAAAGTGCTTCAAAACTGCTGCTCTGGCAGGAGGAGGAGAAGCTCTGAATTGCCCCTTTGTTTCCCTGTACGGGGCACTGAAATCAAGGTCTTTCCACTGAGCTCCATCTGCAGCCCTATCTTTATGCTTTGTACTAAGAGTGTCTTGCTTGGTTGCCCAAGTTGGACTTGAACTTGTGCTTGTGTTACACTTGAGCCAAACTACCCAGGGAGCAAGGACAGCTCTGGGGAGCCAAAAGGGCAGGCTAAGTTCTGATGAGGACACCAATTTGGAAATAGGTAAGCATTGCTCAGGGGTTGCCAGTGGAAACCAAGCAGTCCTTGGAGAAGGGAAACCATAACAGATCAGGTATCCTGGGGCCAAATGAGGACAAGGACAGCAGTTACCTGGGAAGCAGGACTGACCATTGCTAAGCTGTAAGTGGCTTGCACACACTTGGTAGAAAGTGCTCTGTGTGACCCTGAGCCTTCTGTCACCCCAACTGGCACTCACTGCCTGAATCATGGTGGTTTTCTGGAAACTACCGGAGAACAAGCCTCTGAGGGGGGACGGAGCAATGTGGGTGTCTCTGGCTGGCTCAGGATGGGTATTGGAGAGCATGGCTAGGGCTGAGCACCTCTGTTGCCCATGTGGATGTCAACAGAGAGCTGAACACCTTTCACCATGGCCAGAAAGGGCCACCTCTTTGGTTAGCACCTTCTACCACCTCCACTAAATGGTCAAGGTAGCGTGAGAGGATCCGAGAAGTTGAGAGAGCTGGGAGAGCAAAGTCATTGGCTTAATGAAGTAATCTTGTCCCCTCCCTCTCCAGCTATGCAATGAATAAATTTGCAATCACCATCTCAAGGATACACGAAATGGTGCATGACTTTATTTTCTTTAAGTCAAATTCAATCTGACTCCAAATCCAATCCCATGAGGCCAGGAAGAAACGCATTCTTGTTGATTGTTGGGGCTCCCTCCCTGCCACTCCCGCCCCCTCCGGGTTATACGAAGGAGACAGCAGTCCTTGCACAGCAAAACTCTGGGGCAGTCTGCATTCTACATCAGTCCCCTGAAATCCAACACCTAGAGTA
Organism: Ctenomys sociabilis; assembly: GCA_004027165.1. Classification (NCBI taxonomy): domain Eukaryota; kingdom Metazoa; phylum Chordata; class Mammalia; order Rodentia; family Ctenomyidae; genus Ctenomys; species Ctenomys sociabilis. The sequence goes on from PVKA01010050.1 coordinate 52,523, forward strand.
TTAAGGTCCTGGGGACCTTCCTGAGCAGTATTAAGACTTGGGCCACAACATTCCCAGAGGCCAAGAGAAGGGCTCTTCTTGGCTTCCATATTGAGCTCTGTCAGTCCCCAGCAAGCAAAAAGATGCCCCCAAGGATGGAGGAGTAGAAACTACAGAGAACCAAACTAAGTAGTGTCAGGCACTCCTGTTCTTCCACAGCAACGGGAAGAGCCTGCAGATTAATGCCTCAGCTCATTCCTGTGTCATGTGAGGGGGAAAGAAATGAAGGCAGTAGGAGGAGTGGGGATGGGACAGTGGGCCCCAGGCAGCAGGAAGGGTGGTGCTAGCAGCTGTGATGGGGCCCGCAGGTGCAGCCAGCCCTTGCCGAGGTGGCTGAGAAATTTCACTGCAGTTGACAGAGGAGCAGTGCCCCACAGGATGGCTGCCGCAGCATCTTCCTCTCCAGAATGTGCAGACTCAGCTTTGCAGGGGCTGGTTCCCTCCTTAGAGCACCGGGCCCTCCCAGGGCCGGTCTGAACCGTCAGATCACCCTCACCCAGAGACATGAAGCTTCCCTTTCCTCTCACCTCCCTCTACCGCCATTCTGCCTCCTCCCACCTTCTCTTAAAGGCCCCTGCTGCCCTCTTCTTCCGACCCCTCACACTCCCCAGTTCCTATGTGCTCATCTCTTGTGCTTGGTTGAACACCAAGTTAAGTGCACTGGAGACAGGAGAAAGGTGAGGATGGATGGGGGTGGGGTGGCAGAGCCCCATCGTGGCCGAGTCACCACCGGCATCTGCAAGGTTGTTGCTCTGAAACATTGAAAGTTCCTGCTCAAGGGGCAGGGTCACGATGGTTAGAACTCGTCCCCCACTGCACAGTGTGCACTTATCATCCCAGGCAGATGTCAGGGAGCAGGGAGACATCTGGAGCCCCCAGCTCAGTGCTCAGGATGCCTCAGTTCCCAGCTTGAGAAATCCATGGCAGCTTAGACTTCTGGAAGTCACTGCCATGGCTGGGCCCTAGCTCTGCTCACAAATCCTGGATGCAAGAAAACCAACGACCTTCCCCAGCCCCTTCTCCCCGCAGTAATAGCAATAATAACTGCTATTAACTGAGTGTCTTCCGTGATCGATTTCTCAGCACCACCCTGAGACTGTGCAGCACCTTAAAGAGGAAAGGAAGCCAGGAAAAATCACTTACCCAAGGCCGGGAGGAGGAGGGGGAGGGAGCAGAGGAAGATTGCAATCTTGATACAGAGCCCAGGGCTCTGAGTAATTAGCCTGAAGTCACACACAGATCCGGCCAGCCCACAGGAGGCATCCAGTGGGGCCCTGGAGGAGTAAGTTTCAGGGGCCTGAAGACACTGAAAAACACCCAGGAGAGGAAAGCTGGTGGTGGGCACGGGGGGGGGGCGGGGGGGCCACACACAGGTTGTGTGCAGCATAGAACTCACACAACCACACCTGAGACCCAGCTTTGCCTCTGCTTCCCTTGGGGCAGTGTGACTCACATGGGAGCAGCTCCAAAAGCTAGGCATGGCCTGTGTGTTCATGCATGCATGTTGCGGGGAGCTTATGGTGCACATTCAGACACTATAGGTCTCAGGGGTGAGGATCTGCAGTTGCAATAACAATCAGATACACGGATGCAATTGGTGGCCCATCACATATTCTGAAGCAAAGTTTGAGTGTTATTCTGATCTCCAGGTGATTGAACTGCCACACTGAGTAGAGCAGGGTGTCTCTACCTTGTCTGAGTGCCTTCCTGGGCTCGCAGAAGGGGTTGAAGACACTCAGTGTCCACGCAGCTCTGAGGAGGACCCACTTGTCCCAGCTAGCTGCCCACATGCAAATGAAATGTGCCACGCTTCATGCCACAATTGCTGGCATCAGAGCAGCTCAGGAAACCAGAGGGACTGAGGAAAGTAATATCCTCACAGCCTGGGGGGTGTAAATAATGAAAGTCAGATCCATAAGTAATTACTTTTTAATTAATTAGGAATGATGAATAGCAAAGACCAAGAGACTCTCTGGTGGAGGGGTGTTAACTGTAATAGCCTTGTTCCTTTCTCTGCTCGAATTGATTTGCTGGGGAGGAGGCAGAGAGGGGGCTTACCCTGGACCTGGAGGACCAGGGAAGGCAAGGCAGGAAAGGAGGGACCGCCCACCTCAGGGTTCAGCAGGGGACCACCGCCAAGCTGGGAAAAGCTCTCTATGGAATTGAGAAGTCCCTGGCCAAGAAGCGACCAAGAAGAGAAGGGCTGCTTTTTTCACTTGGAAATTCTTCTCCAACTTTCCTAATTAATCTTCACACACCTCCTGGGAGACAGAAGTGCTCCTTCCTTGCTCAGCAGCAGAAAAGTTGCTAACTGGGAGGGCAGCTCGGGGTGGCTGCTCCGTAGGGCTGCTCAGAAGTCAGGTGACCCCTCCCAAAGAAGCCCAAGTCTGCAGGCTAGGAGCAGGAAGGAGGCAGGTGATGCCTGCAGGGCAGGGTAATCTCTGAGCACTGTAACCCTCCAAACCTGCTGGTCCTGGCTCCAGAGAGCAGAGCCATTCGGAGTTTGGTCCTTTATTCCACAGGTCTGCAAATAAACCTTGTCGAAAGACCCAAACCGCTGATCCTCAAGCCCTCAGCTTCTCGGTTTGCAAAGGAGGCCAGGAGGATCACAGACCTCGGGCACTGAGCAGCACCCGCAGGGCTCCTGGTGCCTGCCGTGCCCACTTACGCAGGGGCTCAGGCGGCAGCCAGGGCAGCACTGAGGCCTCTGCAGGAAGGCCTGGGCAGGGTGAGGTAATGCCTGGATGGCCCCCACCATGAAACCTAAAGGGGGCACCCAAGCAGAGGCCCGCATCTGCCAGCGCGGCCTCCCTAGGTGAGCAGGCCAAAGCCCCAGCCACAGGCACATGACTGACTGCACACTGTGAGGCTGAGGAAACCCGATCTCCAGGCGTGGGTGTCTACTCCATCAGCTTGGGCTAAGCAGCTCTGAGGAAGGAGAGAAAATCTGATGGGACAAGAAGAGAACTCAGGAAAGGAAAGGAGAGGACCCAGCTTTATTCAGCACTGGCGGGTTCTTGGAACCCCTCTGAGGAAGCTTTCTTGCCCCCACATCCGGGATGTAGCAGTCAGCACCTACTAAAGAAACAGATTTAACACGAGATACACAAAAATTTAAGACTTTGCAGGACTGGCACACATTGGCCACTCACAGTCAGGCATGGAGGAGCGCAGTGTCTGCCTGCCTGCTAGAGATCCGGAGGATCTGCTTCAAGGCCCAAAGCCAGCTGCAGTGCCCTGTGCTATATCCTGAGGCTAGGTAGTCAACACTGGAAGCAAGGAGACAGGGACCAAAGGGAAGATGAAGACCGGAACTCCTCCAAAGAAACAGAAGTGTTTTCCATTCTGGCGAAGATCATCCCTAGGGTGAGTCCTCTGTACCCAGAATTATGCTGATCTAATTAATTGGGTATTTCCTACTCAAACTGACACCACCAGTCACCTACCTGTGTATCACAGATCCACGTTAAATAAACCCAGAAGAAAATATCCAAACGGTAACTAAAAACCAGATCTGACCCTTCATTCAGCCCCCCCCCCCCAATCCTAGCCCTATGCCGTCCTGTCTTTCTTGTAAGTTTGGATAATTTTCTCGTCATGGATTTCTTGTTTTTTTTTTTTTGTTGCTAAAGTACAGTCTCTAAATTGTCTAGATTGGCCTTGGACTTTCTGTGTAGCCCAGGATGGCTGGCCTTAAACCTCGATCTTCCTACCTCAGCCTCCTCAGTGCTGGCATTATAGGCATATGCCACCATACCTGGCCTCATTTTTATTTCTAAAGAAAAATTGCATTAAACTATCATCTCTCTTGACTACAGGGGTTTTTCTGCCCCCAACCTGATGTCCCAGGGTCCTTGATCCTGGTCTTGTTTGGAAGCCCTACGGGATGATGCACAAGGAGAGACGAGTCCACATTTGCTACTCCGTGCCCTGCCCAGCCTCAGCTGCCTCCGCCCTCAATAAAAGCTACTAAAGTCTGAGCAGAGAGGGTGACTCAAGGTACCAGGGCCACCCTAGCCCAGTGTCCACCAAGCAGCTCAGCCACTTCTCTCTCCACCTCTTCCGCAGCCCCACCCCTTGACTGCAGAGGAGGCCAGAACTCAGGGGCACATGGAGTCCACCACAGCAAGGTAGAGTTTGCACCCCAGCTTTGTGAAGTTCTTCCAGAGTCTCCATTTGGCAAGAGGAGACATGAACTACAGACTCAGTGTGAAAAGGAACTAGTCATCATTGCAGCTGTGTGAAACCAAGTTGTTCAGGTTAACTGCAGCCAATTAAACTTCGGGCATTTTTTTTAAGTTATCCCAGGTCAGGCTGTCTTAGGCAAGTTGATTCCTGGCCAGGTGCCTTCATCTACTCTCACCTGACTCCCTGGATGTGCAGGGGGGAAAAATGGACTTCCTAGTCATGGAGGAGCAAATCGCAGATGGAAATGGGCCGGGAAGCCAGGTCAGAGGGGAATGGATGGCGGGAACAGTCTACGAGCCAGCCCCTGGGACGGGCATTGAGTACGGTGGAAGGGAGACCTGGCCCAGGACTGGTTGCTGCCCAAGGTGCCAGCCAGGACCAGCTGGAAGAGAAATGAGGCGTCTTGGGCCAGCACAGAATGCTCGGTCTCCGCGAGCTTCCCAGGGCCTCTGTGGACACAGTGCACTTCGAGAGGTGCTGGTCTGGACCACCCTGAGATCCGCTCATCCCAATAAATCTTCCCAGGCACCAGAAGGCAGACAGCTAACAGGCCTTTACAGCAAGGTCATTCTCTTGCTCAAGGCCAGCTAGTGAACAAACAGACACAGTCAGATCTGTTCTGTCTAACTCCCAAGTCTGGGCAAATAACTGAGGCAGAACTAGCGGGACTTGAGAAAAGAAATCAAGATAGGCAGGGAAGCAAGAGGGACCCGATGACTTCCAGGTGTGCCACTCTTCCAGTCTGCGGAGCAGCTATCTCAGCTGTCTGTGTTTCTTTATTCTAATAAACCTTTAGTCTTAAAACTAAAAACCAGGCCATATATGATTTCCACCTGCGTACAGATACAAGCCCGCATCGGCTGGTGACACCCAAGGTGTAATCGAAAATATACCAGGTATTTAATTCATTTTTTAAATTAAAGACACACTGCCATTGATGCCCTTCGATTCGTTTGAGCACACCTGTCCCATCCCTCTTGCCACTCTCAGGAGCAGCTTGGAAGTTGTCTTTCTTGAGTATCTTCATTTGTGCTGTTGTAGCTGCCTCAGTGTCCTAAACTGATTAAAAAAAAAAAAAATTACCTGTCATCATGCGCTGTTTTGTTTTGTTTTGTTTTAGATACCGGGTCTCACTAGGTAGCCCAGGCTGGCCTTAGACTCACAGCGATCCTCCTGCCTCAGCCTCCCCAGTGCTGGGATTACTGGAATGCACCACCACACCTGGCCCCTCTCATAGGCATTTTAATTCTGGGAAAGAGTGAGAAGTTCCATGCCACCAGAACCGAGGATGCAGACCCACTACAAAGCTTTTATGACCCTGTCAGTCTGTAGGAGGGCAGCAGTCTTCAGCAGACCTTTACCCTGCCTTGTAAAGACACTCATGAAGACTTTCAGAACAGCTGCACAAAGTGGGAAGAATGAGTGAAGTATTTCTGAAGCCAGAGGGAGTGTTTTGAGGGGGATCAGTGGTAATATATCTTTCAGTGTAATGAGCTCTCCACCCATCCATTACCAAAGCACCCGGACACTCACCAAGAAAGATCCTCTGAGTGATTCCCCTCTGTGCTTCCACTGGGGCTCAGGTTCCCCCCGTCTGTCAGTTCTTCCCCTGCCCCTTGGGCTCCAGGACTCAAGCTCAGTAACCCCACTGCATTCAGCCCTTGTGAGGCCTGGGCTGGAGATGGAAGATAAGAAGAGACAATCCCGGAGACTCTTGCCTGACTCTGGCCCAACTCTGGCCCCGAAGGTGGCAGCCTACGTATGCCCACAATCCCCTCACAGTCATGCTGGTAGGGACTCCTGTCGCGGGCTGAGGCCTGGCTATGTCCACTCCACATTAGGCTCCATTCAGTCGTGAGTCTCAGGATCCAGCCCATGTGCTGGTAGAAGCACTGCTCTCAGCTCACCGCTGGTGCCTTCAGGAGACATGGATGTGCTAAGAGAGGGGAGGGAGACCATGGGCTCTCAAAAACAGCTGGACATCCAGAGGCATCAAGTATTTTTGCTAGATGCCCCAAGGACTTTGGCCGCTGAGGCACGAGACATCGAGAGAACTTTGACCTCTGATGTTTACTAAGATCTTCCTGCCTAATGTCCCCTGCCTTCTTTCAAGCCTTATAATAAAAAGCCAGCTTCTCTTTGTTCCCCACTGTTCACCCTCTGCCTACATCCAGTAAATTCCATGCCTCTTTGCCTTTACACAGACCTGGTGGTCTTGGCTGATCCCTGCCTTTCGTCATTTATTGCACTACCCAAGTTCCCTCCTCTTGCCCTTGCACCTAAGGTGCGGTTACTCCTGGCTACTCCCAGGAGGCACCACTACTGAAGGCTTTGCACAGGGGATGCGCTGTGGCTGGTGAGCAGCTCACTGGGGTTGTAAACTCAGCGCCAGTTAATGAGTTAAAGGAAGAGTTTTAAAAGGAAGACACTTTACAATATTTGTAAAGGAGAAAAACCAGAAGGTAGAAAGCTGCCCCAGAGAGGAAAGGGACAGAGGTCTCCCAAAAGGTAGATACTGTTGGGCCTTTGTCTCTGGATTCCTTTTGGTACAGGGTCTCACTACACAGCTCAGACTCATAGGGGTCCTCCTGTTTTCAGCCTCCCTGGTGCAAGGGCTACAGGTGTGCCCCACCACAGCCAGTCTCGGTGGCTGGCTCAGTGTACCCAGGGACAGGGCTGACAAGGCATATGATGCTGGGGATCGAACCCCAGTCCCCGTGCTTGCCTAAGCAGGCACTTTGTCTGCTGAGCTGTCTTGCTGACCCTTCTGTCATTCCAGGGAAGAAGTTCCACAGTCTGATTGGCTGCCTGGATGAGTTCGAGGCCACCGTTGGGCGCCCCTGCCTGTGTGTGCCCTCCTCCCCCTTGGTGGGCCTCGTCTGATCTCCTCCTCCCCGCTGTGCTTGTCAGGGACTTACCTCTGGGATTCAAAGCTTGGTTAGGAGGGAGCTTTCAGGCAAGGTCACCTGGGGTTAGTAATTAAGTAGGGCTGTGTGTGTATCTAGTTCAGTACTACGTAGTGAGGATATATGTTTGACACACCACATAAGAGTTTACCTTTAGGTCATGCGTCCGCTCCACCCTTTATCTCCTTCGTATTCTACAAGAGACGAGGTGGGGGAGCTGTGCTGGCTTCCAGCACCTGGTTTGCTTTGCGGTTGGTCGGTTGGTCAGCCCTCCCTCAGGTCTTTTGATGTAAGTTCCTTTTAATTGCTCCATTCAGGGCTGTGGAGATAGCTCAGTGGCGTAAGCAGCTGCCTGGCAAGTGTAAGATCCAGAATTCAATCCCTGGCACTGCAATAATAATAATAATAATAGTAATAGTAATAGCTCCTCCCACCCCCAGTGAAGTTGTAACACTGCTAGTCAGGCTTAACCAGAAAACCTAAGGAAGTTCTTGCACAGCCTACAGATCCCTTTCCCCTGAGAAAAGGTAACTTCTATGTGCACGGATCCCAGAGAGGGTGTGCACCTTGCACCACAGGATTGCATGGGGTGGGACTAGGACAGGAGTGGAATAAGCTCAAGCAAAGGCCTTCACTGAGGTTCAGAAAGCAATGAGCAAGGCCCATTAAGCAGGAGTGGGATTGGCCAGTTGCGATTTCCATGGACTCTGGGCCATGGACCTTAGAATGCGCCAGCAACTTCTAGCAGGGCCATGGCTTGAGCAGCAGGCAGCCCAGGTCAGTCTTCCTAGACTCGGTTCTCTCCTGTCTATGAGAACCCCTGGGCTCAGGCTCTTCAGTGCCTGAATGAACCTGAAACAGAGCAAGAAACAGGTTTTAATGCACTATTAAAAAGGAAAAATAAAATATAAATGGCTGAAATGTAGCTCAGTGGTACATTTGCCCAGCATATTGAAGCTCTGTATTCTATCCCCAGCACTGCAAAAATAATAATAATAACAACAATAACAATAAATACACTTTAAAAGTGCACATGTAATGAATAGTCATTTTAAGGGTACCACTCCCATACACATACACAAACACCCCACAAATCTTGTTTCTCAGCTGTGCTTGGGAAACAGGTACAAACAAAGGGCGAGAGGGACAGAGCAGGAATAGAACAAGCCCCTGCCCATCCTCTGAGGAAGCGGGTTGTGGTCACTGTTCTCCGCCTCACACCCAGAGCCTGAACTCAGCAGTGCAGGTCAGGAGCCCAGAATGCGCTGAGCCTGCTGCTGAGGGCTTGGAGGCTAATGATGATCAGATTTAATAATTATTAGTGATCTGCACATATTCTGCAGCCAATGAAATCATTGCACAGGAGAGCAGGTGGAAGGGAAAAAGCCATAAACGCCTTTTTCTTTCAGCATTAAAATGGCAAAGCTATAGAGCTTACAGCAGTGAATTAGCAGTCTGTCTTACTGGCATCTTTATCTCCTCGTCCCCACACAAGGCAAATAAAGGAGCCTGTGGGAGCTCCAGCTGGCGACCTCCCCCACCCAGCCACTTACCCTCAAAGAAGCCCTGGCCTGAGTGTCAGTCAGGAGGGAGAAGCTTCCTGAGCTCCCTACAGGGCAGCAAGGGGCAGCGAGGACATACAGAGGGGGCCAGGGGTGCTAGAGAGAGCTTCCCTTCCTCGGACAAGGCAATTGAGTGTGCTGAGAATCTCACTCATGGGGGAAAAAGAAGCCAACCGCCAGCGGGAGCCAAGGAGAACAGGAATGTATGTGCAGCCACTGTAGCACTGGAGCTCTGAGACACGCTGTCCAGCTCTGTGGGCATGTAACCAGCGCAGCGACCCAGGGTCCTGCTTTGGAAGGAGCTCCACACCTCAACCTGGTGCTCTGAGATTCCCTTCTCAAGCTGCTGAGTGTCCATGACTTGTTCATGAAGCCAGAGGGGGCAGTGGCACCTGCACCGAAGGCCTGAGGTTATTGCAGGCCCTTCCCTCCCTCTATGTTCTCACTCTCACTTCCCTGTGATGATCCTCAGTTGCCAGTAGGCGCCAGAAGATCAAGGCCAGGCATGTGCATCCCACCCTCCCCGAGGACCTGCAGAGTCTGCGCTCGCCCCTCAAGCAGCCTCATGCCTGGGGTGGCACCTTGCAGCAAAGCCATCAAAACAGCTCAACAGTGACAACAGTGAAAGTTAAAAAAAAAAAAAAAAAGGACTGGGCTGTTGTCTTAGTTATTTTTCTCTCATGGCTGAGACAAAATACCCAACACCCAAAAGTAAGGATGGGAAGGTTTATGTAGCCCACAGTTTGTGGAGGTTTCAGTCCATAATCAGCTGGCTCCAGGGCAGAGTGGCACATGGAAGAGAGCAGCAGTGTATAGGAACAAAACGGGAAGGGCAGAGTCCAAGCTTCCTTCCCTCCCTCCCTCATACTGCATGCAGGCTGCCCACCCTAGGGCCGTACAGCACTTGCACCCATAATCCCAGCATTGGGCCCTGAGTCAATCAAAAGCTCTAGGAGCCCATCCCATGCCTACATGAGGCTTTGGGGGGACATCCAGACACAGTCATAGCAACTGTTTAATAAGGCTCCCTCAGCCACTGGGAGGGTACCCAGGGTCAGCCTGGGTCAATCTTTTAATGGGTACTTTGAGGCTTGGCCATGGTGCATGACCAATGGAGTTACAAGTGGAAGTCACAACTCCCTAAAAATCTGTGACCCTAGAGCTCAATGGCCTCTCCTCTGCAAGCATGAATCCCTTCTCACTGGCTAAATTACTCTTCAGTAGCAAATGTTGTGGGAAAATCTTCAGGTCTATCTTGAAAAGCCCAAACTCTGGAGGGTACTTACTTAACTGGAGAAAGGAAAGCAACTTAGTAGTGGGTAGGATGTGTAGCAATGGTTTGTTCCTTAGTGGTAGAGTGGCTCCCTGGTGCTGCCCCATAGCTACCCCTGGGCCGGGGTCAGTGTTGGCTACATTCCCAGTTCTGCTACTTAGTTTGAAACTTTTATAAATATAAACAGCCTCACTTTTTAATAAGCTTCTCAGAGTCTCACTTTTTGCAGTTGTAAAAAGAGTGCCATGGAAGGAAAGGAGGAAGGAAAGGAAGAGGAGGAAAAAGGAAGAGAAGAATTAAATAACATAGCAGGCCAGTAAGCAGGAAGGCTAAGAAAGAGGTAAAGCCAATAAATAGACTGCCTCAGTGGGCACCAGGGCTGGGACCAGCGAGGTCACACACAGTTCCATGGGGAATCAAACAACCTGTCTGTTGGAAGCAAGATGGCCCCCAAACACTCCATCACCCACTCTCACTGCTTGAGGTAGGACTGCAGCTAGAGCAGAGAGGACAGGTGAGCCAGGAGGCTTGGACACAGGGACCAAACTGTCTGACCCAAGGGCCCAGCTGCAACAGGGATCCGAGTGCTGAGTGTTTCCAGCTCCTGCAGGCACAGGTATGGAAGAAGCAGTTGTGGCCAGGCAGGTGTGGCCCAGGCCTGACCAGTGGGGATGGAGCGGTCTGGCACTGTCCGGGAAGACATTCAGATCCCTTTCCCACCCAGCTATGCCTGGGCTTCCTGGGCCCTGGTGCTCAGGCCTCTCCCTGTAGGGACTGGGAGATGGCCCGCTGTGGAAGGGACAGATGTCAGCCTCATAGCCCATGTGACACCACCTTCCCCTGTGTGTGTGTGTGTGTGTGTGTGTGTGAGAGAGAGAGAGAGAGAGAAACAGACAGACAGGCAGACAGACAGACTGGACACTGAACCCAGGACCTTCACACATCCCCAGGCTCTTTTGATTTTTTACTTTGAGATGGATGCTCAACAAGTTGCCAACTTTCCCAGGTGGAGCTCAGATTTTCAATCCTCCTGAATCAGTCGCCTAGAGCGGTGCTTTTACAGGTGCACACCACACATCAGGGTTGCTCTTGCCAGTCTCCTTGCAAGTAGACCTGCTTCTAGAGACAGCCTTGTCTTTGGCCCAGAAGGCAAATCATTACCCTGTGAAAGAGAAGGAGGCCTGCTGCATGCAAGCCTGCACACACACAGTTGAACACATGTGGGGGCCGGGCCAGGCTCAGGCAGGAGGGCCAGCTACCGCCCCTCCCCCACCACCACAGTGTCAGAATGTCTCAGAACCAGTTCTGACTAAGCACTCACAATTTGCTTGGCCCCTCGCAAAGGCTGATGCATTAAATCCTTGTGTCATTCCCGTGACAAGTATTATTAATATCCCCATTTTGAAGAGAAAGAGCTATAGGAATAGAAATATTAAGTCACCTGTTAAGGGACACAGCTGGTCCATGGTGTAGTTGGGATCCAGATGTAGACAGCTGGGCTCCAGAGGCTACTCTTAACCAAAGACACATTATTGCCTTTTATAAAGTTGGCTTGAAGACCTGCGCTCTGTTACTACAGATTGCTCTGGAGTTTGGTGCAAGAAGTTACAGAGAAAAAACAAAGCACACAGCAAAACCAAAGACAGCCAGTGTGTGCTGGCTTCCTCCCTGAGCAGGACAGAACAGGAACCAAGAAAAGGAAGAGGCCCCCAGGCAGTATTCTGGGCATCGGCTTCCTGGCTGGCTCTCCTGCCACCAGCTGCTGCCACCATCCCAATCTTGGTGCCCAGCACCCGCGACCGCACCCTCAGGAAGATGGAAGGCACAGTGGGCACAGCTGGGGGACACGGGCACTGGCTGCAGTACAGTCATGATAGTCAAAGCATCCCCTGGAGGGTACCAATATCTGAATGCCCAATGCTCTGAGCCAGGACAGGACAGAAAATTGAAGTGTGTGGCATCAATGATGATGACAATGTAGCCCAAGGATGCCTGTGGCTCTCCTTCCTGTCCAGCCCTGAAAGCTCGGGTCAGAATGCCTCATTCAGAAGAGACCCTTCCCTGCAAGAACACCTTCTTCCGCCTGTCCTATGTGAGTACCAAAACTGTCCAGCAAAGTTAATTCTGTGCCTGGCCACATCCAGCCTAAGCCAAACCCGGAGGCCGCCCAGGACCATTTTTTAATTCTTTTGCAATCAGCATTTTCCTTTCTTCATTTGCTGGTTGAATAATGCCGCCCGTAAGAAAAGGGCCCTCAGCACAATTCTGGTGCTCGTTTACAATGGAAATTGGGAAAACGGCGAGACGCATACTGCAAAATGCATTTAAAAGAAGATGATTCAATTGGATTTGGCAGCTCTGATATTCAGGACCAGAAGGAGAAAATCTGTCTATGATTTGAACATGTATAATTAAGATGAAAGCCTTAAGTACCGGGTGCATTTCTTAAGATGTCACCGGCTCTGTTGACTCCAGGCGTTCTGATCAGTGGTGCAGAGCGTTTATTTCTGAAATCCGAATAGCTATGAGTGAGATGCCTTTTTAAAACCTGCACCATGGAGCCAACTCACACCCTGACATTCCACTGATCATCACATGAGGCAAAAGCAGCCGAGGTTAGGCGGGGAGAGCAAAGAGCCCCTTGGGGTACATGACTAACCCCTACATATGGAAGTAGGTCCAGGCAGGATCGGATCCATTGGTGGATGGCAGCTGACTATCCAGTTTGGGCTCTTTTTCTGGCGGCAATGAGCATGCCAGGGTCCTGGGAGCTGCTCCATTCTGAGAATAGAGTGCGTACTGTGAAAGTAGGATGGTGAACTTTCAAAGCAGCAGCATGCTATGGTAGGTCCCCCCTTTATTGATGATTTCACTTGCCGGGGTTTCAGTTACCCAAGGTCAACCACAGTCCAAAGGTAGTGGATGGGAAACTCTAAAACTAAAGCGTGGACAAGCCTGAAACTGTGCCATCCAAGAGCTGGGATGACATCTCTTGTCGCCCCCCTCTGCCCTGTGGTGTGACACGGCTCTTTGTCCAGTGTATCCATATTGTATAAGCTACCCTCCCATTTGTCTCTTAGTAACCATCTCAACTCTCAGGCAGAGGTGTTGTCCAGGTATCACAGTGCAGGGTCCAAGCAGCGCCTTGGCAGTGGCCTAAGGCAGCATTTGCCTCATATTCACTGGCCTTCAGCGCACTGCGTCACACAGGGACCGCACCGGCTCGTGCCACTACCAGCAGATGAGTGCAGTGTATGGAAAGAGCTCAGGGGCAGGGAGACCACATCCATTCAACCTTAGGGTAGCATATTGTTTTCATGGTTTGATTTTATTATTAGATGTTGTTAGTCTCTTTTGGCGGCAAGTTTACAAATGAAACTTTATCAGAGGTGATGTGTACGGGAAACATACCGTGTGTACAATTTGGTATTATCCAAGGTTCCAGGTGTCCCCTGAGGTTGAAAGGGGACCATAGTGTAGAGAAGTTCTGCAGTAGGAGCCAGAGAAGCAGATAAAGCCCCATCACCACCACTTCTTCTTCTTCCTTTTTCTTCTTCTTCTTCTTCT
>PVKA01010051.1:0-65833 GCA_004027165.1 Ctenomys sociabilis
ATCTTGCCTCTCATAGGATTATGTAGAAGCACAGTGTTATCTATCCCAACTGTACTGTCTATACACACACATCATGATTTTTTCTTTCTATACCCCTTCCTTTGTCTACACCTGTCAAAGGTGGGCACTCCATTGTCATTCAACTAACTTAGGTGCTTGAACTTGACAGCACAATCCAACACAGTCCAGCATTCCACAAAAATAGTGAGTTATTCAAAGAAGTTGTCAACCATAGCCATTTACAGCTCAGCTTAATATTATGGCCCCACGATGTATATTTCCTTTTTACTTTTTCTGCTGGATGGTTAAGACCTAGATAGAGCAAGACTTATATACCAACACATGTACTTTATGTATCTTATATGGTCAGTGAAGTCCCCTCAGGGTTTATCTTGTAGTTCTGTACATTATTCTGAAGATCCTTTGTCTGTGTCATCCATGTGGATGAGTCACGGCCAATGCTTGACCAGTTTGCTATCGTGAGAGCCTGAGAGAAAGTTTTTTCTCCATGTGACTCTCCCTAGGCACACTATAAAACTTCAATCTCTTTCCTCTGTGGCTCCATAATCTCTTTGTTCAGAAAATTTGGAGCTCAACTGAGTTTCATGATGTTGTAGTACAGGTTCTCCTACGTCCTGAGTCTTCACTGACCTTGAAAGGCTAGAGCCAAAATGTTGGCTGGCCTTGTGGCTCTTCTATATCTCCAACTCTGATTTCTGAAGTTAGGTTGTTAACCATCCAGAAGAAAAGCTGATTAGTATCTTGCAGCATATGCCATTCACTTTGCCTTATCTGACTCAATTGATTTTAATTGTTGTTGTATGTTTCCTTTTGTATTTCTGCTTTTTGCTTGTTGTACTAGGGAGACTGTAAAATATTTACATATGTGTGTCTGGTTTATTTCACTTATGAGTATATGTTCAAGTGGCATCCACTTCAGTATAAATGCTTCGAACTTATCATTCTTAATAGCTGAGTAATACTCCATTATATAGAAATACTACATCTTTTTCAATCATTCCTCATGTGATGGACATCTTGGTTGTTTCCAAGATTTTGCTACCACACACTGCGCTGCTATATACATAGGTACACATATAGTCTTGGAATCCTTAGCAATAGCCATTAGAAAAGAGGGAGAAATAAAGGGAATAAGAATAGGAAAAGAAGAAGTTAAATTATCACTATTTGCAGATGACATGATACTTTACTTGGAAGACCCCAAAAATTCCAAGAAACTACTAGAACTGACAGGGAAATTCAGTAGCATAGCAGGATACAAAATCAATACTCAAAAGTCAATAGCATTCCTCTATACAGATAACAAGCACACTGAAAGGGAAACAATAGAAACAATACCTTTTACAATAGCACCGCGGAAAATAAAATACCTTGGGATTCACTTAACCAAGAAAGTCAAAGATCTTTTCACAGAAAATTACAACACCCTAAGAAAAGAGATTATAGAGGATTTCAGAAAATGGAAAGATATTCCATGCTCCTGGATAAAAAGAACCAATATCGTGAAGATAGCCATACTCCCAAAATGGCTGTACAGATTTATTGCAATCCCTATCAAACTGTCACCAACATACCTCCCAGACATAGAGAAATTAATCCTAAAATTTATTTGGAACCACAAACGACCTAAAATAGCAAAGGCAATCTTGGCCAATCAAGACAAGGCAGGAGGCATCACAATTCCTGATTTGAAATTATACTACAAAGCCACTGTGATAAAATCAACATGGTATTGGCAACAAAATAGACGTGAGGATCAGTGGAATAGATTAGAAGACTCAGAGGCATCTATGAAAGCACTCAGCCATCTTATCTTTGACAAAGGGGCTACACAAGCTCACTGGGAGAAAGATAGCCTCTTTAACAAATGGTGCTGGAAAACATGGCTTTCTACATGTGGAAAACTAAAACTTGATCCAGCTCTATCACCATGCACTAAGTTAAAGTCAAAATGGATTAAAGATCTAAACGTTAAAACAGAAACACTCAATCTCTGGGAAGAGAAAGTAGGAGGAACTCTTGAAGACATAGGGGTAGGTAAAGAGTTCATGAACAAACATATATTCGCACGGGAAGCTCTTGAAAGAATCAACAAATGGGATCAACTTTTCTTAAAGAGCTTCTGCATGTCAAAAGAAATTGTCAACAAAGTGAAAAGACAACCCACAAACTTTGAAAAAATCCTAACTAGTAAGCAATCAGACAGAGGACTACTGTCTAGAATATATAACGAACTAAGATATAACAGGGCCCTCAAATTTAAAGACCCAATTCAGAAATGGGCATCTGAGATGAATACACACTTCTCAGAGGACGAAATTAAAGAAGCAAATGAATATATGAAAAATGCTCCACATCGCTAGCCATTTGTGAAATGCAAATAAAAACAACACTGAGATACCATTTCACTCTGGAAAGAATGGCTATAATAAAGAAATCAACTAACAACAGATGCTGGAGGGCTGGGGAGATGGCTCAGTAGAATAAGTGCTTCCCTGGCAAGCACAATGGTCTGAGTTCAATCCTTGGTTCCGAAAAAAAAAAAAAAAAAAAAAAAACAACGGACGTTGGAGAGGTTGTGGAGAAAAGGGAACACTTCTCCCCTGCTGGTGGGAATGTAGACTAGTACAACCATTGTGGAGGTCAGTGTGGAGACTCCTCAAAACAGTAGGACTAGAAATCCCATTCAAGCCTGCTATTCCCCTACTGGGAATTTTCCCAAAGGATCTGAAAACATTGTTCCATTTTACATCTTATCTGAATAATTTCACGATTCTTTCCTTGGGAGTAATAAGTTGGTAGAACAGAAAACCTCATTAACAATAAGGACACTTCAAGAATGAGGCAACCTTAATAGAGAATTAAATTTGAATTTCAGATAAACAGTAAATCATATCATAGTGATATATGTGCACCTATGGGTATAACAGCACAATTTGTGATAGCCAAATCTTGGAAACAACCAAGATGCCTGTCATCCGAGGAATGGATCAAAAAGATGGGGTGTTTTTATACACTGGAGTATTACTCAGCTATAAAGAATGATAAACTTGAAGCCCTTTATAAGTGGATGTAGCTTGAAGATATACTCATAAGTGAAATAAAACAGACCTACATGTGTAAATATCATACAATCTCCCTAGTGTAAGAATTCAAGAAGGAATAAAAATAAAAAGGTATAGCACAATTAAAAGGAAAATGAGAACTTCAGGATTAGACAATGAAGAGAGGGCAAGGAAAAATGTTAGGAAACATGACAGGGGCAAAGCCATACATTTATATGTACATGATGGGTAAGGCAATGATCCTGAGAATCATCAGCAGGTTTTCAAAGCTAGCAGTTACTTGACAGGATTCTCACCCTGACTAACTATATATGCTGATACCTATAAACTAAGCAACTGCACCAAGGATAGCAATGTGTAATACTAGGGCCATGCTTGGAATGCCTGTCATTCTGGTCTTCTAAATGCATACTGCTTCTAATGTCATATCAATTACTGATATACTCTCTCTCAAGTAAATGTTTGTTTTAAAAAGAAAACAAAAGACAAGAAAAAAATGTCATAGGACTGTCCTGCTATAATGTTGTATATAGTTAGGTTTCTAAATTTCAATGTAAAAAATTGTACTTGTTTATTTATTTATTTATTTATTTATTTTTAATTGTGTATTTTTTCAAATTTGATAGGAATTTAAAGTTTAGCATATCAATAATTGTTGAAAAATGCCTGTTCCCTGTTATGTCTAAGGTGTTTGATATTCAGACAGATAGTGATATGAAGCTCAACAGCCTATGCTGTAGGGTAACAATATCACTAAGATTCTCTTCTGGATGGTGAACAACTTAAGTTTGCTGACCAAAAATTTAGAGAAAAAGAAGAGCTCCAAGGACAGCCAACATTTTGGCCATAGCCCTTCAAGATTAGTGAGGACTCAGGATGCAAGAGAACCTGTAGTATAATAGCCTGTAACTCAGTGGTGTCCCAAATTTTGTATTCAGGAAGATTATGGGGCCACAGAAGAGTGAGCAATGATGTAGAGTGTGCCTAAGGAAAGTCACTGGAGAGAAAACATTCTGTCAGGATTTCACAGGGAGCCAATTGGTTAAGGAATGACCGTGACTCAAATACATGGCCGACACTGACAAAGGATCTACAAACTGCAGTACAGGGTTTCAGGGTAAATCCTGAGAGGATTTGACTGACATTGTCAGATACAAAAGTTACCATTTTAATTAAATAGGACTTACTTTGACTTTTTCTTAAGCATCCAGCAGAAAAGTATAAACATGAGGTATAAAAGTAAATCCACATTAATATGCTGAGCTGTAAAACGCTCGAGTCAACAACTTCTGACATTGCCAGCCCTATGGATAATACACTACTATTATGGTCTACTGGACTATATTAGATTATGTTTCTGAATTTACACAACTACAATATTTGAATAGCAATAGAATACCCATCTCTGACAAAACTAGACAAAAAGGGAGATTAAGTGAAGGACCATTTTGTAGTGACTAATATTATATATATATATATATATATATATATATATATATATATATATATATATATATATAATATAATATATTATTTAGGTTAAATATACAACTACTTTCTCTTAGTTCAATGAGAAGAAATATTTGTACTAATAGTGCTTAAATAAGATCATATTTGCATCTTGTATTATGAATAACTACTATGAAGGCAAAAATATGCAATGTATTAATTATTGTGACTGTCCTACTAACCTGTTTTGAAACTGTCTCATTGCTATTTCTTTCTCAATAAAATTAATTTAAAATATCTTTTACTAGTATGAGCATGTATACTATTCAATATTTGAAATATAATTGTTAGCATATGAATAGGAACTGTCCCCCAGAGGTCCATATATGAAACACTTAGTCCTCAACTAATGATACTATTGGAAAGTGGTGGAACATTTAGGAGAGGCCTAATAAAAGATAATTAGGTCATACAGACATGTCCTTGGAGGAGATATGAGGTCTTCAGTCATTTCCTGTCCCTCTCTGCCCTTTCCACCTGCCATGAGATAAATAGGCTCCCTCTGCCATATGCTTCTGCCATGGTGTGGTGTTTTGCCACAGGCACAAAGCAATGAGGATAAGTAATTGCCACCTGAAACCTCTGAGGGTGTGCGCCAATAAAGTTCCCTCTTTTTTAAATTGATTCATCTTTGTTATAGTGATAGAAAAAAGAATATTTCTAGTAACAAAACATTTTAAATATTTATCTGAATTTCTAACCTAGTCAAGATTCTTATTCTTAATCTGGTAACTCTTGGTTGGAAGGAAGTTTATGAAAGAGGCAGCTGAGGCTATGGGGGGAATATTTCCTTACTTCACAGGTTGTATTGATTATTCCTGTAGTGTAGTGGTTATAATTGCCTCATACCATATTATACAGGGCCACACTTGGAGTTCAATAATTTTTTTCTATTAGTGTGCAACCCTGTCCTTATGTACAAGAAGATGTGGTGCATTCTTGCAGCTAGAAAAACACTTGAAATTCTTGCTTTTCTAGGTAAATTGGCATTATCTTTCATGTATTAAAAACTATTTATTAAAGCCATATTGTTGACAAAATTTGAAATGTAGAAGTAAAGAATAAAGTTACAAAACCCTGGTACTCTTCTCATGAAAGGGCCAACTTAATAAGAACAGTATGATTCAGGTGAACAATTTTAAAATTTAGTACCAAGAAGGAATGGTTGACTCCAAAATACATTAACAATAAATTGTGCACAGGCAAATACCAAGAATTTCAAAATTCATTGATAATAGTCCTCCCCAATATCACCATCATAATTCAGCATTGTAAGAAAAACTATCAATTTGAAGTACAAATGCCAGATACATTATAATGATTTTAAACTAGAGAAATATGCAATTTAGTGTATAGCTGCTCTTCCATTTATAATGGAATTATACTCCTTTAAGCCATCTTAATTTGAAAATATGCTTAAAACATTGTAAGTCAAATCATACATTTAGCTGGGCCTGGTTGCACACCCCTGTGATTTCAGCATCTTGGGAGGCTCAGGCAAGAGGATCCCAAGTTAAAAGCCAGCCCATGTGACTTAGTGACTTAGCAAGACTTTGTCTCAAAGTAAAAAATTTAAAAAGGAGGTTGAGGATGTAGCTCAGTATGAAGACTCCGGGTCTATTTCCCAGTACTGTTAAGAAAGAAGAAAAGGAGAAAGTGAGGAAAAAAGGAAAAGAAAGGAAAGGAAAGGAAAAAAAAGAATAAAAGAAAAAGTCATTTCACATACTAAATTACTGGATATTTCAATTTACACTGTAGAGTATCAGTTTTTTTGGCCTTGGGATCAAGAAACTGACTAGGCACTGTGGGTTTCTTCCACAGCCTAGCATCGAGAGAGGATCATACTGTATATTGTTATCCTGGGGAAAAAAATCTCAATTCAAAATTTGAAATATATCTGTACTAAATGCTTATTGCTTTCACATAATTATAAAGTTAAAAGCTCATAAGTCAAATAGTGCTTAATTGGGGGTTTTCTGTATTCTTTATATGAAGGAAAAGTAACACATAATTAATAATCACACAATTCAAAACTTAAAGTCTCAGTTCCTCCACGAAAGAAAGAAAAAATGCTGTAGGCCAAAGTTAAAACTAAGCTTCTATTATACAGAAACTTCACTTACGTAAATATTTTTAAATGTCCTCAAACCAGAAATTGTTATTTTAATTTTCTGGTTCTATGATTGTCACAGGGGAGGAAAAAAAAATAATTTTCTTTCTGTTTAAGTTCTCAGCTGGGGAACAGAATAATAAGAGAAGACAAACAGGTCTACTAAAAGTTGCATTCAACATGGAAAACATAGGTGTACTTAGAAATAAGTAATATAAAGATGTAGCTTAGCATGCCAGACTGCAGAGCACATTCAACAAAGAACACTAAGCATTTAGAGGAATGATAAGACAAAAGAGAAGGATGTGAGTCATGAGAGGTAGCAAATTGTGGGCAAGCAAATCTGAAAGAAACTAATGGTAGATAAAGTCTAGTTAGGATAGTTTGTATGTAGATTCTTCTGGTAGTCTCCAGGGTGATTAGCTTTTGCCTTTCCAGGTAGAAAGGGGAGGGGGATCGCCTCTGTAAATTTAGGGCATGCTTGTAAGCAAATAGAAAGAAGGCAGAGTTTTCTGTGTCTACTTCTTTCATTGTCTTTAGTTCAAAGTATCTTTATGCCCAAATGTTACATTTTAAGGTGGCAAATTTTGCTACCTTTCAGTGTGTTTCTAGACTATAAGGCAAAGACACTTTGATGATATGGCCTTTTTGTATGTTCTTCTGACAAGTATTTTCAAATAGCACATTAAATTACTGGAAGAAAGAAAAGTAGCAAAGAAGGAAGGAAAGAAGGAAGAAGTAGAAAAAGTCCGAGGTGATGCCAAGAACATTATTAAGAGCCCTAATTCTACCAATGCAATGTGTCCATGCCAATGGTATGATAGCTACTTTAGCAGAAAAAGTACTAAGAAAATATAAGCTTATGGAAAAATTAGCTGCAGGAAATATTATGCTACCTTACACATTACTTAAGAGCTCAGCCTTTCAGGGATATCATAATACGGAAAGAGTTTCCTGGAGGGTTGTTATTCATGTTGTGATTTTGCAGCATGGTAAGCTTAGCCTTAGGTGATAATAAAGGATAATAAATGAATATGTGCTCACCAGCAGGCACGTGGAATTGGGCCTTAGCTCAGAATTGAATATGCAAGGCAGATTCAAGGCTGCTTTTCCTTTTGTGGTTCATTTCATTGCAGCCTCCTGGAAAGAAACATGCTCCAGGGAAATTTTGGTTTGGTGTTGAGATACCTGTCTTAAAGCCCACCTGGCCTCATTCAATTAACTACTGATTATCTCATCATTAATGTTGACTACTGTGGGGGAAGCTGAGTTTTAGTGTTATCATTTGATAATCCATGGTGCTATACAGCACCGGATGGCAAAGTGTATTCTCTCAATCAGAAACATAAGGAATATGCACAGCCCCCCCAACACACACACACACATGCCTCAGCTGAATCAGAAACTCTAAGAATGTGACTCAACAATCTCTATTTTATGAATCTCTTCTCCAAGTAATTTGGATGCATGATATGATTGGAGAACAACTGATATCTGTTTGCCTAGGTTTTGTGAAATTAATAATTCCTTCTTCACTTTAATAGTGTCAATTACTTATGTGTTTGGTTGTTTGGTGTTGGTTTTTCACCTAAAATTTTTTTCTTTCTTTTCTTCTTTATGTAGTATATATATATTATGATCACAGAGATAGATGTGCATCTATAATTCTATTTTTAGGAGAATTACAGTAGACTGTCAAGCACAAGAAAAATAATATGAGTTTTCAATAACAGTGGCAAGTACTAAGTAGGGTCATTCTTGCCAAGCAGGATATTTACATTACGATTGATGGCTGCACTGAGTTACGCAGTGTTTGACTTGCAACATCTTCTACTTTGGGTTGGAACTACCAGATTTAGTCAATAAAAATACAGTCTTCCCAGTTAAATTGGAGCTTAGGATAAATAACTAATAACTTTTAGTATGTCTTAGGCAATGTTTGGAATATTCTTATACCTAAAAATTATTCTTTGTTTACCTAAAAATCCGATTTAATTGGGTGACCTACATTTTATCTGGCAGCTCTAGTCCCAGCAATAGTAAAGTTCTGAAGTTTCAGTCAATTTAACATGCATGTTCCCTGGAAATCAAGAAACTACAAGATATACCTACCAAAGCCTGCTTTATTAATAAGATGATTTGCAAACAGTTGGCTCTTATGGATACTAGTGGACAAGCCTGTGCTTTCATCCAACGTAAGCTCCCAAGTTACTTCGTGCCTTTCATTGAGGACAAGGCTAGATTATCAGCAGGACACCTGCCAACATGTGCCTTCATGTGCAGGTGTATGTGTGCATGAGGATGCCATGAAGTAGAGGAAAAAGCATTGAAAGCCCATTTCCTACTGAATTAGCTGGGGTCAGCTGCCTGAATGCTTAGCTTTCTCAACCATAAAATAGAGAATTACCTCATAGGACATTTCAAGCCTTAAATAAAATATTTTTTAAAGCACATGGGAAACCATGAAATAAGATTCAGCATGATATACTAGAAAGTACATGGGCATTGAAGACAAATAGAACATGGAACAGATCTCAGTTTAGAGCTTATGTAAATGAGTTCATTCATCTGCAAAGAGGATGGGAGCATTTTACATCTGGATTGTTCCCAAAGGCTCAATGTTAAAGGCTTAGTCCTCTGTGTCTACTTTGGTGCTGTCAGGAGATGGTAGATACTTTAATAAATGGCACTAAGTAGGGTTTTTTTAATTTACTGGCCAGGAGATGAAGGGCTTTGTTCTACAAAAGATTCTACAAATCATAAGCACATGTGCAAAAGCAATGGGACTACCTGACCATGCACTAAAATCCCTAAAACTGTGAACCAAAATAGATCTCTTTTCTGTATAAGTTTTTGTCAGGTATTTTGTCACAGTGTCAGAAAGCTGACTAATACAGGACCCTGCCTTTGACATTGTTATTGTGACTAAGTGGAAAAAAAACATGTGCAAGTTTATAGATTATAGAAACTAAGGAAGACTTTAAACAATTCATAGCTGAGGTTTTAGAATTTTTGGTAATATAAAACTCAATCTATTTTCTTGCTGCAAGCTATTGAGTGCCTATGATCTGACTGTTCTAAGATCAGAATCAAATTCTGTTCCTTTAAAAGTAATTAAAGTCAGCATGGATTTCTTTCCTTTATTTGCCACCCACATTTCAGGATCCAGTGCCCTCATCAATAATTTAAAGAATTACTTAGGATTTATTGGAGCAGAGTGACCAGTTTAAATAATTCAACATCTTCTTCGATTATTCTCTCACACCAGGATGAAAAGCAACTCACATTCTCATCTTGGAAGACCTTGAGGCTGAGAATATTTGATTTGAATAAAATTAAGCAGGAAATATCCAACTTAAAACAATTGAGAAGGAAGCAATTTACATTTTGTAGTGTCTATATGAATTTCTATTTGCAACTAGATTCAATACAGAAACATACATATGATTTTCAGTCAAGTCCACTTTCACAGATTTTCTTACAATGCTATTCTTCAGTATCAAATTAGCTGCACATAACAATTACACTGAGTTACCATATCATAAAAATATATACATAGTCACTAGTTGGCCTACCTCTCACACCTAGTCATCTTAAGGAAAAGTATTCTTTAAAAAGATTATCTGTGTATGTGAGTGGTGCATTATTTTAGGGAAACCTACTCCAAAATGGAATTTTGAAGAAAATCACACTTAATTCATATCTAATGAATATTTTTTTTGGATTCCAATTTGGTGACCACTTGATCATTCTAGTACTTTTTTTTAATGAGTTGGCTTTTATTCAGCCAGAGTGAAAAATCTGAAAATGTAAACATTTTAAGTTCTGAATGTCCTGATAAAAAGATACATTCAGATGTTCGAACAAGATGGAATGTTCTTCTACCTTCAGACATGGCGCTGAAGATCGAATCATTGCAAGCATAACCCACCATGTCTGAGAGTTTTAATTGCCATGTTTTCATGAGGTCTTCTCTGTTGATAAGTCTGTGTTTTAATAATATCTTCCTATGATATTATTCACACTGGGTTATAATTTACCCATGTAGTCTCTTTATATCTTCAGCATAACTCTGGAGAGAACAATTCAGCCCATAACAAAGTCTGGTTGACAATTTCCTCCTTGTTTGTTTGGACTCTGATCAAGCAACAGAATCCAGCATGCCTCCCCTCTATCTTTCTGTGGTCTCACCCCCAGAGGATGATTTTTCCAAGCATTGTTTTACTAAACCAAATTTGACCTGTATGTCAACTCCTTTGGACCAAAGGGTCAGTCAACTAACCTATTAGTTACCAATTGCTTACATAACAACTTGCTTTAGAGTTAGTGGCTTAAACCACCACATGTATTATCTTACAATTCTGGAGGTCAGAAGTCTGAAGTGGGTCTTAACAGGTTAAAGATCAAGTAATCGAAGGTCTGCATTCCTACTGAAAGTGAGACTGATAATGCATTATTTTATTCTAACCAGCTTATACAGTCCACATGCATTTATTGTCATATCTTCATCCATCTTCAAAGCTAACAACATTGGTCTGGGTCCTTCACATGCTGTCTTCTCTCTTAATCATTTTTCTTGTTTCCTCTTCGGCCATGAGAACTCTCATCATTTCATCAAGCTTATTAGAAACTCTGTTTTGTACCATGACAAATTACCACAAATCGGGGAGCTTAAACAGCAGAAATGCCTTCTCTCACTGTTCTAGTGATTAGAAGTCTATATGTGAGAGCTGTGCTCTCTTTGAACACTCTAGGAAGGAACCCTCTCTTGCTTGCTCCAACCTTCTGGTGGCTCATGACAATCTTTGGTATACTTTGCCTGTTGAAACATCTCTCCAGTCTCTGACTCTCACTTCACATAGCATTCTCTTTGTGCCTCCTTTTGTGTCAATATCCATATTCTCCCTTTTCTTACAAGATACCAGTCATACTGGGTTTGAACCCACTTAATCCAGTATGAACTATATTCATCTCAACATAATTACATCCTTACTTTCAGATAGGGTCACATATCACATGCACAGACTCTATGTGAAAATCAATTCATATATATATATAATGTAAACTGATATAAAACTTTATTTCACTTACAACCATAATTTTTAATAACCTATTTTTCATATAATCACAGACATTTACTAAGTTTCAGGAGTAAGATGTGGATGTTGGGAAATGGAGAAGTGGAAGCATTATTCTGCTTACCTAAAACCTAGTGAACAGATCAATGATACACATATTTCCTAGATACCTGTGTATTTTTTAAGCACCCTAATGACAAGGGTTTTCCTTGTGCCTTGTAATGGGGGCACATTCATAAATAATGACATGAGGAATCTCTTTCCCTAAGTAGACAAAATATACTGTGTTTCAACATATGAAGGTGGTCTCTAACCCATGATTCCTTAGTGACTTTCTTCAGTTCATGCAGCTCTATCACTCCCTCAGTACCTTATAATTTTCTTCACTTAGCATCTCCAACCTAACATGGCAAAAGTTGTTTTTATGTTAGGTGTTTAGTTTATGAACAATGTTTCTTATTAATCTCATTCTATTCAACCTTGAAAAATCCACATATTTAAACTTTATATGACTCAGAATGACGTAACCAAGTACTATGACCATCTCATTCTGACAAACTATTTATATGTTGTACTATTTATATAAATCACAAAAAATACACAAATGTTTTGATACTCTTCCCATTGATAGCTTGAATTAATGTCTTTTCTTATGCATCTGGGTTAGTGTGTAACTGATTTGATCAATAAAAAAGTATATAGGTGATTTATCTGATTTACAAGGTTCAGTTACAAAGTCTTTGCCACTCCATCTGCTCATGTTGGTATACTCCTATTCATGAGGTCCCCTCTGAAAATGTTCTCTCTTGAATTCAAAATGCCATTTGTTGAGAGCCCCGAGCCATTTAGAGAGACAACATATAGCTTGCCATCAAAGTCCTAGCTAAATAACACTTTAGTCATAACAACCCATGTGCCAGACATGTGAGTATAGAAAAGAAGTGAATCCTCTGGGGCCAGGTAATGCCTCAGAAGAATAAGTGCTTCCCTGACAAGAGCAAGGGCCTGAGTTCAATCCCCAGTTCCACCAAAAATAAAAGAGAATCCTCCAACTGCAGCTATTCCAGTGACAGCCATTTGGGTCTCCCTGGATGAGTTTAGAGGGTAAAACTCTTTATTCAATACTTATTTATAGGAGGCCAGGGAGATGGCTCAGTGGAATAAGCACTTCCCTGGCAAGTGTAAGGGCCTGAGTTCAATCCCTGGTTCTGAAAAAAAAAAAACCCAACTTATTTATAGAATGGCTTTCCTTATTCTACCTTAAGGAATTGTCACTAGCTTCAGTGAAAGCATATATCCTGTCCTTAGTGGACAAGTTTTTATTAGTAATGTCTGCAGTACATCGTGAATACATTCATCATGATTTA
Source organism: Ctenomys sociabilis (assembly GCA_004027165.1). Lineage (NCBI taxonomy): Eukaryota > Metazoa > Chordata > Mammalia > Rodentia > Ctenomyidae > Ctenomys > Ctenomys sociabilis. Next base: position 13,151 of record PVKA01010051.1, read on the forward strand.
TTGACACATGTATATCTGAATTATTTTCATATCCCTTTCTCATTTCCCTCCTCAGCCTTACATTTTAAAGCATCATGCGCAGTGAGAAGATCAAACTCAAAAATATACATGCTCTATGGGAGAATTCTATGTATATGAAATTCCAGAGCAGGCAAACTAATCTATAGGTATATCTGACCTTGTAAGATACAAAATATAACATTTCTTGTTATATAGGTCTTGCTATATCTTGGTTTTAACCATCCAGCAGAAACGTATGAAAACAAGGTATAAAAAGTAGAGCCATATTAATATGCTGAGCTGTAAAAGGCTCAAGTCAACAACACTTGATATTGCCAGTCCTATGGATAACCCACTACTATTATGGACTACTGGACTACATGGGATTATTTTGCTGAATTCACACAACTATAATATTTGAATGGCAATAGGATACCCATATCTGACAAAACTAAACATAACATAAAAGAGGGTATAAATGAAGGACCACTTTGTATCTGTTTATACAAAATACTTAGGATAGATATATGGCTACTTTCTCTTAATTCAATGAAAAGAAAGATTGTACTAATAGTGTTTGGACAGGATATTATATCTGCATCTTGTACTATGAATAACCACTATGAAGACAACAATATGCGATATATTTATTATTGAAACTGTCCTACTAAATGGTTTTGAAACTTTCTCATTGATATTTGTTTTTCAATAATTTTTTTTAGAAAAAGGAATAGAATACAATCAAGTTGGGCCATTTGTGATTATTTCATAAGATACACTTGTTAGTCATTTCCCTATCTCTAGCTTGACATCTACAACTTAAAGGACAAGTGTAGTTGAGCTTACAGTTTCAGTCAGCTAGTTCTGAGATAGAAACCACATGGAGAACAATATGGTGGCAGAAAGTCATTTACTGCATGGTAGCCAGAAATCAGAGATAAAAGGGAGTAGCCAGGGACCAGAATAAATTTTTCCAGTCATATCTCCAATGACCCACCTCTTCTGAGAAGGTCCCATCTCTGAACACAAAGCTTCTGGGGCACCTTACCGATATAAACTATAGTAGTGAACGAAGGTAACAGGGAGTGGGAAGTAGTCTATATTTTTATAAGGATGTACGATTTTTTCATGTCATGGTCATATGATTTTTCAAATGCATTTAATTTACTTCTGAAGTACAAAATAGTTTATCATTGATAAATTATACTTCAATTTCAATTACAAAAATACAATAGCTTGAAGTTTAGAAACTCTGTGGTTAGGTTGTAAGCAGTTGGGATTTCCATTGTTACTTCTTTTATCGCTTTTTCTTGATGAAAACATTATTTAGCTCATCAATGGCTAATAAATTAAAATATAATTTTTGGGTCTGAGAGATGGCTCAGTAAAATAATCAATTGCCCTGCAAGCACAAGGGCCTGAGTTCAATCCCTGTTCCACAAAAAAAAAAAAGAAAATACTATTCCTTAAAATATTATACATGGCTTTATTTTCAATTGTAAAAGAAATTTGTTTTCATGGTATAAATTTAAAAGAACAAAAGAGCCAATTATTTCAGAGTAGCTGCTTTTATGATGAATAAACGTCTTGTTCTGTGAATCATAAAAGTACAGATGTGGTGTGGCAGTAACTTTTTTGAATTCTAAGTATACCTGACACCTTTAATGGACAGGAGGCTCATTTCAGCTCACAGTATGTAGTCATTTGTCCATAGTCACCCAGTTCCAAGACAGGATGGCATAGCACAGGGGTCATGGAAGGACACCATTGCTCATGGCATAGTATTCAGGAAGAGAGGAGCACCAAGGCAGGGGACAGGAGGGAAGATAAATCCTTCCATCCACACTTCTGGCAACTCACTCTTCCCATTAGACCTCACTTTCTATTGTCAAGCCAGCAACACCACCCCCATAAGGTGAATCATTTTCTGAAGGTTCTGTCTATGATGGCTTGAAGTTTGAGGGTGGGGGTTCTAGATATGAACTATAATGCATAGATGGAAATGAAGCAACACTACCACTTTCTGTGTGGGTGAAGATATACACAGTCAAATACAAGCATCCATTTAACACATCAGCACATCTCCACAGTTTGGCAAATGTTCTGAACTGAAAAACTGAGTTCACTCCATCTCACTGTGATCTGCACTTCAAGGGCAAAGACAATCATTTTACCGCTTGGCATCTGACCCAATGAGCCTTAACTGAATTTCCCATTTACTGAACAATTCAGGGTTGATAGGTTTTAGTGTCATCAGTTCCTCATCTATACAAGAAAGATGAAAACATCAAGCTATAATCTTAAGCATCTGGGGATGTGTGTGAAGGATGAGAGTAACCTCATTGTATCTGGATGACTTCTCACACATTTCCCATTAGTCTACCACATCAGCCACTTATTTCAATCCTACTTTGCCTTGGCCGAGTTAATGTTGCATTGATTTTGATCTATGTGTCCTAATGGTTATTTATTTAGATAGTACGGTTAAGGAAGAAAATAATAATTAGAAAGCCCAGACACAAATATTTAATTTTCTAAGATTTTATGATTGTTACTTTACTAAAATTGGTAGGAATAACCTGCTTTTAATGCTTGTTTAATTATTATGAGAAACATGTAGTCTAATATGATACCGTGCCAACAATGTTAATGTAATGTAGGTACAAATGAAAATTCCTGCTGCTGTGAGAATGCAGTTGATTGAAATAAAAATTACTTACATAATAAGATGATACTCATGGCTAACAGTTTAATAAAAAAAAAAAAAAAAGCTCTTCATTTAACATTGCACAAGGACACAACCCATTTGGATGTCTCCTCAGAATACCAATAAACATAGGTTGAGAAATAACATGAGGCCTTTAGAACCATGAAAATAAAAATATAATTAGTCAGCTATATGTTCAGATGAAATTTCAGCTTGCCTATCCAGTGAAATATGCAAAAAATAGAAAATTGGAAATGGCAAGATTGTCCTATTGTTCAGGATAAAGCATTATTTGATTAGTTTAACCTTTCTTAAGAAGAAAAAACAATAAAATGATATAGAATTTCAAAGTAAAATGGTAGGTAATTAACAATGGTTATTATATTGCTATCCTCAAAGTACTTGTTCTCATTACCAGATATAGGCATGCAAAATTGATCAGATAATGTAAGTACTGTCACTTTCAATGAACTAACACAAATTAGTAGTACAATTATCTTAACTATCTAGTAGATATATGCATATCATTTTTCCTTTCCTCCTTTTCTCCTTTCCCCCATCCCAGTTGCTTTTCTTTTTTAAGCAGTTTCTTTTCCTTTTGCAATATATATTATGCCTTTCAGATATTATTTATGCTTTGAGTTTCTTACAATAGGGAGACATGTGCCAGTCTGATTTATTTCACTTATGAGTCTGGTCTCTAGTTGTATCCATTTACTTAAAAGAGCCTCAAACTCACCTTTCTGTATTGCTCAGCAATACTCCATTGTACATAAAGACCACATTTATTCATTCCTCAGTTGATGGGCACTTGTTAAGCATAATTAGTTTCTATGAGATTCCTCCAAAATGTATTAGATCCAACCCATACCTGGTCTTTTTTATGGAAAGGCTAATTACTTATAGGGAAATGCTTGGGCTTGGGTTGTTGTTGAAGGACATCAATGAGTATAATTCATTCACAGGGCCTTTGTTGAACACTACTTTGCTCTCAGTAGTGTTCTCAGACCATGGCCTGTGATTCTGAGGAAGGCAGAAAGACAACATCAGTGTTCTGGAGAAGATGAGGCCGCAAGAAATGACTTCTCTCACACAGTGGCCACATGGCAGTGCTGCTCTGCCGTCCCCTTTGCAGATGCCTGCAAATGGTGCTGCAGGGGTTTCAACTGGGATGAGTACAGTGGATATGCAAAAATGACAGCACACAGAGTAGGTTTTGGGTATGATTCTCATTAGATGAGTTTCACTAAAGAATTAGAAAGTAGGGATGATACAGGATTTAAAAGTAACTTTGCAAATGTTTGGCTTTATAATTGATCAGTAAGCAGGGAAAGAAAAGGAAGAGGAGGAAAAAGAAGCAAAGTAGCATTTGATCTTATTTGAACTCAGTAGATACTGTGACACTTCATAGTTTTAGGAAATATCATTTAAAAAGCATTTTTAACCTGTAAAAGCACTCAAAATGATTCTGTTGTCAAATATGGCTGGACTCAGGTTAGGAAACCAGTTAAATAGCATGTCTCCCATGTCACTGTAGTTACCCTAGCAGTAAGTCTTATAAATAATCTGCAAAAACAACTAATCCTATTTTTAGAATATCCTGATGAAATATATATCAATAGCTCCATTACAAAGGCGAATAAACAGAGGCTCACACAAGCTAATTCACTTGTTCAGATTTACATCAAATTAGCAATAACAGGTCTCTGTGAACAGTCTCTTCAATGTTAGTTTTGCCTTTCTTTCACAGGCTAACCTACAACTTCTTAACAGCTTCCTCAGATTCCATGATGGTATCACTTCCTATGATGAAATACCAATACTCACCCTCAGAAGTATACCTGGGAAAAAAGTTATTCTCTTTGACTACATAAAGAGAAAGTAAGGCACTGAGAGAATGGGATGTTGATCAAATAGGTCCACCCAGATGAATGTGTAGTGGGCACAGAAAAGGGGAGGCTATGGGTTTCTGAGCACCACGAGGCTTAACACAGGTAGAGACAGAAAGAAGACACTGAGAAATGTGGCAGCAGGGGAATAAAAGACATGTTCTTATAGAGAACCAGATAAGGACAATTGCTTGTTTTTGTATTTCAAGTCAATATTTAATATGAAGCCCTATCTTAAATATGAAGTTGGCAAAAGCCTTGGAATCAATGGTCTAAAATTTGAAAATATTCTCATGGGCTTCTATTTGAGATCCCTGTCCCACCTTTATATTCAGATATCTCCAGGTCTCATGTGCACAACCTCTTAGTGCACTGCCCCTGTTTGGGGAACTCCTTGGCAGGCTTTTCCTAGGCCACTCACACTCAGAAGATCTCCTTGTCCCTTATGTTTCAGATTAAAATATCCAAATTCTGAGATCTTTCAACCTATTACAGACAGAAAGAGAGAACAGCAGAACTGCATGTTATTTCTATTAAAAACACAAATGCACAAATCAACTGCAGCGTGGGCAGCCAATGTTACCTTGGTGATTTCCTTCCTTCTGTGCTAAGGCTAGTATGAGTACAGGAATCGTACAAGGGAGGGAACCATTTAGAGACTGAATCTTAAACAGAGCTGGAAAAGGGGCTGGGCCTTCAATAGACCCAGTACTAAATGGATAAAAATATGTACAGGAAAATTATACTTTATCACTTTAATCAGAGGCAAGTGAGCTGGTTCATATTTTTATAACTAAGAAGAAAGGGGGAAATGAGCTCATCTGAGGAGGGTAGGCACAATGAGCAATCTGTCTTGCTGTTTAAGGGGATTTTAAGAAATCCCCTTAAAATTCAATATCCTGCAGACTGATCATTTTTCTCCTCTGTGAAAACATGGGTTTCTTAAGAGGAGCAGAAGGTACAGCTGATTCCAAGTGAAACGGACTCAGACTGATGAGGGGAAATGAAGAGAAAATGTAATTTCATTTCAGGTTTCTGAAAGCTATTTACAAATGAGGGGAAAAGATGCATGGAAGTAATGAGGAACACAGTATGCCGTGTCCCTAAATAGATGATTAAGATTGAATAGAATCACTTAATAACACTACCTGAATATTCACCAACCATCGGGAGCCAGCCCAAGAGAAGAGAGGGGTGCTGCCGAAGTAGGCAGGCCATGTGCCCAAGAAGAGAGGGATGCTCTGCCATCACTTAGAGCTGTTCATCATCATGTTTGGGCCCCTGTTTTGCAACTTTGCTAGTACAAGCTTTGATTTAAAGGTTCTGTACTGGGCCCTGAAGTTGTGAACATTTTCATCTCAGCAATCTGGCATGACCCAGATATAAGAGACTGCTTAGGATGGTAATTTGTAGGAACCAGAGATCTATTTCTCACTACTGGAGGGTAGGGGATGGGAGGTTTAATTTTACGGCATCAAAATCTGCTAATGGACTTCTTCCTGAGTCACAGTGTAATTGAAAGTATCAGGTGGTGTGAAGGCACATGAACGAAACGAAGTGAAATCAGGGTAAACTCATTCTTTCATTAGGAGCCCACGCTAGCGACGCCACGTCGACTCCCACAATTGCCTTAATCCATACTGGAGGGAGAAGCTCCTGGACCTCATCACTTACTAAGTTAGTTGTTTTTATTTATTTGGATACTGGGCACTGGACTCCGCGCCTTCTCACTGAGCTACATCCCCAGCCACTCCCACTCACCTGCTTGTTTGTTTTAGACAGGACCTCACAAAGTACCTTAAATGTCTAAGCTGGGCTTGAATGTATCATTTTATTGCCTCAGTCTCCACAAACACTGGGATTGCACACATGTCGTACCATGCTTGGCTACTTCATGAAAGTTTTTTCTGTTACTATTGTGATAATCAATATCATGATAGTAATTAAGTTTCACCATGAACTTTGGAGGAAATATTCAAACCACTTCAATAGGAAGAGAAATTCTCTATGCCTGTCTTTGAGACACACCAGTATCCAAATGATTTCCTTATCCATCCATAAGCCCACTAATACTCTTCCTTCTACTGTAACATCTTATTCTATTTCCTTAAACCTAAGGGATCTATTTTTCCAGTTTAGAACTCTGAGATTGAAATGGATATTATAATTGAAGTCCTACAGTACATACAGTAGTGTTTCTTCTCCATTTTCTTTCTCTAAATGAGAAGAATATAGCAAACAGTGTATCTGGGCTGATAAACTTTGCCATCAACTCTTAATACACAAGAAATGAACATGGACACACATGAATAGGGGGAGGGCACCCAGGATGGGCCCTGAAGGCTCAAGGCTGAGCTCCCAATACAGAAAGAGGCCAAGGTGACAACTAGGGCCTGCGAGTCTCAGAACGGATGATCCAAGTTGGTGGTACCACCTGTAGACAGATGCAGCCTGTCTTATAGCAGGGTGATCAAGCTTGCATTTGTCCTTTTGCCGCTTATATTTGCTTTACTTTGGTTCTTTGTTCCCATTATAACTGCAGTAAGTGCATTCGTCATTCACCTTATTTACCTCGTAATTTTGCATGTAGTTGCTCTTCCCTTGTTTACCTTTATATGTTCTCTGCTCATACGCAACATCTTAGATACCTAATTTGTGGATTTTTTCTAGCCCAATGTCCATGTGCTCTCCTGCCCATTATCTCAAGAAAAGTTTTGCTAAGTTTCCTTGTACCTCATGACCCTTCCCTTGATAGTCTACTAAATGACCAAATATTCTTGCAGAAACAGCTTTAGGCAAAATGTTGAAGGATAATGAGTCCAAAGAATTTTTTGGTAAGCCTAGTACTTAATTCAAAATAACTGGCTTTGAATTGAAAAATCTTTCTGAACACTAGGATGAATATTTAGACCAAGAAGGACTTTAAGTACTCAACACAATCCAGCATGTGGGTACTCACACACTGCTGAAGCTCACAGGGACTTGACATGGGAAATGTAAGAAGCTATATATTAAGCCACAAAAGCTTCTACATTCCCAAAAGAAAAACATTACAAAATAGTACTTTTTTAAATTGTTGTAATAAAATGGATATTATTAACAAACCTTTTTTTTTTTTTTTTGTATTTTAGGGAAGGGTCTAAGGGTGTTCAGGGTCTCACTACTAGATTAGACTCATAGTGGTTCTCCTGTTTACAGACTCCCAAGTCCTGGGGTCACAGGCACTCACCACCACACCCAGTCTCAATTGCCATCTTAGTACACCTCAGGGTCAGGGCTAGCACCCCAGGGCCAGCATGGCAGACTTGGGGATCAAACCCCTGGCCCCTATGCCTGTTTGCAGGTGCTTTAATCCACTGAGTTATTTGGCTGGCCAAGTAACAAAAATGCTCTAAGTTTCATTCATCTGTTATGTACATATGTATGTATGTATGTATGTATGCATGCATGTATGTATTTAGAGCTACAGCTGGCATTTTCATCACATTTTTGAAGCCCTGTTTTCAATAACATTTCTCTCATTGCTAGGATGAAATACCTGACACCCAAATGAAGAAAGGAAACATTTATTTAGCTCAGGGTTAGTGGAGGTTTCAGTCCATACTCAGATGGCTCCAAGATAGAGCAGCACATGGCAGAGAGCAACCTTTCACTGTGGTGGCATAGAGCAGAGAGCAAATTCAGTGGCAGCAGCTCAGGCAACTGGCTAGCCTCCCCCACCCCCTACCCCAGATTTTTACATTGTGATGCAAATTACCTGCCCCACAGTGAGTGTAGCACCCACATCCACAATAATCAATCACAAACACCAGAAGCTGCCCATGCAGGAGGCTTTGGGGGTCCAACTAGACAAACCCTAGTAAGCCTCCATATAAATAAAGAGAAAAAAGTAATCCGTTTTTCATTTGCAGATTGCTTGCCAATTCGTTTTTAATGAACACTTTATACTTCTCTCATAATGACACAGGCCGAGGGTACTTACTCAAACAAGTATCTCTTTGGCTTAATGGAAGTATTTGACTACTTCTTGTAGCAGATTCATTAAAACAAACATTTATTCCACTACCATTTGAAAGACACTATGCCAGCCAGCCACTGGCAGATACTAAACATATAGAAGACATGGTCACTGCTCTTCAGAGCTGTAATATCTAGCTGAAATAAATAGTTCACACGAGCCCGAGTAGGAGCTAGATAACAAATTCAACACAGCCACACATGTGACAGCCATCCATGAGAAAATAGATTAGAAATTGAGTGCTTGGAATTTGAGAGGCAAATAGTTTACACTGAAAGTCCTTGGAGAAGCTGAATCTAAAGGACGGTGCTTTCGGCATTTTATTTTGATTTACCAGCCAGCATTTGCTCTGATGAAATTTCCTCTTTCCATTCCAGGGGCTCCTGAGAGGCACCGAATGTGTGTGTCCACAGGTGTGGCGCTTGATCCAGGTTGGACAGGTGGGGATGCTTCTGACACTGAGAACTGGTTTGGTGGGCGCATCCGTCAACTCGGGCTGATCACACTCCTTCCCAGGACAAGCTGATGCCTACAGATGGAAAAGGAGCTTCTCCCCTGCAACGGTGAAACAGGGAAGGCACAAATATACAACTGTTAAAGGCCATTTCTTTTCTGGAGTGTGTTCTTCTAGAAAGAAGCAAAAATGTAAGACATGCAGTTAAAATGAAAGATGAAACAGGTATTCTCCAAACATCTTTGAGGCATTTACAGGTAGCTCTACCTCCTACCGTTACAGGCCAATAAATCCTCCTTGTATTTTATTTTCAAAGACACTTTTGCCACCTTATTAGAACTCAATTTTCTGTCTGGCACAGTCCCAAGGGATCACTAACTCTCAGTTCATTTAGTTTTTTTTTTTTTTTTTAATTTCTGTGTTCAATTTTGTAGCTTCTGCTGGACTACATTTGACTTCATTGATCTTTCTTCAGCAGTGTTAAATATGTTCTTAATTCTATCAAATGATTTTGTTTCATTTCAGATATGATATGTTTTTATATTTGGGGGGATGGACCCAAGCAATTCCCCTGCTTCAACTCCCATGTAGTTGTAGCTACTAACTTGTGAAAAAGCAATGTTTGGGTCTCTACCTTCTGGTTCTCCTTGCTGCATGCTTATTTTTGCCGCATACATTGACTATATGGAACATATCTGTAGTAGTTATATTATTTTATGTGTGTGTGCACAGGTGCATGCGTGCGTGCGTGCGTGCGTCTGTGTGTGTGTGTGTGTGTGTGTGTGTGTGTGTGTGTGAGCATGTGTTTGTATTTAGTACAGGGCCTACAGGGTCTCACTACACAAATCAGACTCATAGTGATCCTCCTGTTTTTAGCCTCCTAATGCCAGGATTACAGGTGCATCCCACCACACCCAATCTCAGTACCCACCTCAGTGCACCCCTGGAGCAGGGCCAGAATGGCATGTAGTAATTATTTTAAAGACCTTGCCCACTAATAATATTATTTCTACATTTCTGGATCTATTTCTTTTACTGAGCTATTTCTTTCAGTTACAGGTAATGTTTCCCTGCTTTTATGCCTCTGTGATAAATTTTTATTAAATGCTAGATGTCACAGATTTTATATTGTTTTAGACATAGTCTACTGGCTTGAGGTTAAGTTTGATTTTTGTTTGCTTTTAGGCTTTGTTAGGGCAGCCTTTTATTTGTGGCTAATTTAGTACATTTCTTCAAGCAATTTTTTGTTACTTTTCTAACTGATACTATGCACATTAAGAAACCTCTGTCACTTTTGATCTGTGCCATGGACTTTCACTTTTACAAACAGATATTCAGCCAAATATTCCAAACCAAAGGACCCTCTGAAGATTAACAGAGCATTTTCTCTATCTATCTCTATCTCTATCTCTATCTCTGTCTCTCTCTGTCCCCCCCACCCACTCACCTTATGTATATATGTATGTACATGTTTGGTTTTCTTCTCTCTAGTATTATTTTGCCCTGAAAATCCTAGCTGCCAGATGAGTAGAAGTCTATTGTCTCCTCCACTCAGGTAAATCTCTGGGCTGTTCTGGATTCTTTTCCATGTGATATGCATCAAAACTGCCTTGTAGCAATTATAGCCTTAGTAATTATAGGGCTCACTTCACTAACTTCCCTTCTCTTGGGATCACAGTCTTGTGCTACCTCTGCTTCATATCTGAGAGTTGTCATTTTCTATGTTTTGATCATTGTTCTAGTTGACTGGGGTGGAAGGGCAAACCTCAGTGTAGTTAATCCTTCATGGATAGAAGCACAGTCCCTAACTGTTAACTTCTTCACTACTCCTATCCTTTTTTCTTCTTACAAAATAATGTATAATTGTGCTGAACCATTAACAAATTTTTGTTTAGCTTGCCTAATTCTTTATTACTATTCTGTGTTTCTCTGGGTTTGCACTTGAACTGCTCTCAGAAGTCAAAGTTAGGAGATAGTTTCATCTGTCAATGAAGTTAACATAGAATTTATAGTTTGTGATGATAAAATGAAACAAATTTATAATGCCTAGTATATAATGATTGTTTTACAAATGACAGTTACTACTGAGTGAATCATGAAATTAAAATGTTGATTTAATTTAAGTAAAGTCAGCCGGGCGTGGTGGCGCATGCTTGTAATCCCAGCACTCGGGAGGCTGAGGCAGGAGGATTGTTGTGAGTTCGAGACCAGCCTGAGCTACAAAGTGAGCTTAAAGCCAGCCTGAACTGCATAGCGAGACCCTGTCTCAAAAAGACAAAAAAAAAAAAAAAAAAAAATTTAAGTAAAGTCAACACAAACAGTTCACTCCTCCAAAGATAAACATAAACAATAACCCCCGAACACATCTCCAGTAAGGAATCTTTTGGTGCCAACTCTCTGCTCACCAAGCCTTATTCACTCTCCTTTGAAAGTTTACAAAACACTCAAAGAATCATTGAGAAGGCACATCATTCAATATTTTATAGCTGTTTCAGATTTTAAAATAGTTGTACAAACTACAAGTAAGCTGCAAAATCAGTACCGAAAAAAAAACTATCAAAAAAAAATCAACTCTGGAATTCCAGAATTTCACAATTAAGAGGATAGAGAAAGAAAGTCTAAACCACAAATGAAATGAACTTGAAAGATTAATCACTTGATGTTCATTCCTCTTAAATTCTGAAAGCAAAAGAAGCAAAACTTGGTGATATATATATATATTATATAATAATAATATATATATATATTATATAATATATATATTATATATATATATATATATAATTTAGTTTTAGATTTTTATTTGCAGGATGCTATTACTCATGTTTAAAAAAGCATTTCCATCAGATATTGAACTGTTGGGCCAGTTATTCCTCACTCAGGAAATGATATTTCTTAAATATTTAGATCTATTGACTGTTTCACAAAATGAAGACTTGCTGAATATCTATATATTCCAGGTGCTATGCTAACTTCTTTCATGCGTATTCATTTATATATATCATTTATATATATATATATATATAAATGATATATATAAATATATATATATATGATACATGATAGTGCTATATCTTGTAAGATCAGTGGTCTCTACACAGAGAAAATCATGAAATAGGGGCTCATTAGCTATTCTACTTAATCCTGACTAAAAGAATTTAAAAAGAAACTTTACTACACAAATTCCTCTGGGAAATGAGTCAAAGATGAAGCTAAAGACATGAAAACCAGATAGAGAAAGGCACCAAATGGTCTTGGGACATGCGCCAAGGCAGCAGATAAAGAACTGACAAGCCATAACACAGAAAAAAGAAAGCCAAGTGCACAAGCAATAATGTTTCACCAGTGAAACACAGAGGAAGCCAGGGGCTGCCTAACTTTCAGGCCACGTGTGCTCGCGCTCATGCACTCACATTTGCGCTTATAGAGCGAAAGTGACTTCACTCTAAGGGCCTGACAGAGCATCCACATGGCCCCTCACCAACTCTAAGCCAACCAAAACCAAGGTACTCTCTTGCCACTCCCTGCCAAAAGATAAGGCCTTAAAAGGAGGTCAAGGACAAGTAAACAGAGAGAAAAAAGCTGCATGTAGACCACTGGAAGAAATTATATTAGGTACAGGTATCCAGAAGCCAACCCAGTTACAGCAAGTTCAGGGGCTGGGGGATGGGAATTTGACTCGCCTTTCCTCCATAAAAGCAGCCAGGAACAAAGGCCTCACCAGTCCTCCGTCCTCCGTCTTTCTGGAGCCCTCACCTGGATTCTTTCTTATCAGGGTACCTATCTATCTTCTTCTGTTTTAGTCAACTCTGTACCTCTACTTTTTATTGCATTTCATTTACAATCCTGGTGGGTGCTTGGGCAGCAGAGCAGTGGTGCTCATTCTCCAGGTGTGACATCTTGGTTCTCTGACCAGGATCTAGATGTGACAATGTAATATGATATTTTTACAACTGAGGCCAAGAGGTGAGTCATGTCTTGCATGAAATCACAGCACTGTGAAGCAAGTTTTCTCAAAGAATAGGACTGAGCTACTATTCCAAAGGACTCCTTTCTCTTTAGTTTTAAAAATATCTCTTAAGAGAAATGATGTGGTGTAAGCCTCAAAAGACTATATAAACACAAGCTTCAGGGGAGAGTAGAAGCATTTTGGAACTCTAAGAGACAGAGGAATAATGCTTTGGGCCTCCTTCAGCAAGATCACTGAACTCACCTGGCTCTTCATCCTAGGAACACTGCCTCAGGGGTGACACTTTTTCACTTTCAGAAGCATTCTGAGACTTTGCCCAGTGCTTAAAGAATTAAAACAAGCCTTAAATGTATACTAGATATTAACAAATAGGAAGAAAATGCTCAAGTGGGAAGAGGTACTGGGGGGAAATAGAATAGGAAGAAAAGAAACAGAAAACACAGACAAGAAGGAAAAATAAAAACAAACAAAGAAAGGAAGAGAGCTAAAGGCAGGGTAAGGTAACGGAAAAATGTAGAATTAAGACATGTCATGTACACGTACAAAAATCCCCATATGAATGTGATTGTTGCATATATCTAAAATGTACCAATAAGCTTAATTAATAAAAAATAAAATATGTCTTAAAATAGGGTGTAATAGAAGCATTTCATTTTCTGTTTTTAGTCTATTTGTGCCATACTTCTCTACAGATGTTTGAACAAAGAATTTATTACAAGGTTTATTCATGCAAATAACACTATTTCCCTTCAAAACTACACCCTTTGTTCTTCCAGCTGCTAAAGCATTTTTGTTTGCTCTTGTATTTCAGTTTTAAAGGATTTTGATGCAAATGTTTGGTTGACAGATACCCATTATTCTTGCTGAGTTTTTCCTTCTATCCTGAGCAAGAAAAGATTGTTCCTGAGCCCGGGCACCCTGCTGCTTACAGCAGGTGTGGAATCTGCCACTGCCAGAGACATTACCAGCTGCGCAGCACAGTTCTTTCCAGAGAGATTCCTGTGCTGCCCTGGGATGAAGGGCTCTGAATTCACCCTGTGCTATGTGACATCTTTTCTGCTCCAATTGTACATTTTTATTCTATCAGGTATGGAGTTTTTCCTGCCTTGATTTAGTTGAGGTGCAAACATTTCAGCACAGCTTGGGGCACATTCAAGGAAATCTGAAGTCATAGCTGAGGCTCACAGGCGATGGTGCCAGAGGGCCTCCTGAGGAGACCTGGACGCACATCAGAGCCAGGCAGCGTCCTGACTGCAGTTTACCTCTGAAGAGCTCCTGTTTGTCTGATTGTGCTAAGATCCCATTAGATGATTCCAGCCCACAGGGACTAATGGAAAGACGCCCTGGAGGCAGATTGGTGACCCCAATCATGAATCCTAACCAAGGCTACGTTGTTGTTACATTTTTCTGAATGACTACACAGCATCCTATGTTCATCCATGTCCAAGTTAGATTTTTGTTCTGACTCTAGAACAATGTTATAAACAGTAAGCAGATATTTTTCCAAACTCTGCTGTTGAAAGAATGGAAAGTGAAAGCTTGAAGCCATTCTACAATGAAGGCATCACTGTTTTAGTTTGAACTAGTTGACACTATAATAGTTAACTATTTTTTCCTACCACTTAGCAATTTATTTATGATTAGTGAGAATGTAATAGTCTTGCTTATAATGATGAATTTTATTATAAGTATCCAGCTCATTTCAAATAACTTATCTCTTAGGTATACATCTGAATAAGTAATCATCTTTCTCCATGCCTCAGTATCCTCACTGAAAAGACAGAAAGACAATGTAATGGATCCGCTTTTCTATTGGTTTGTATTACAGCCGTTATGATGAAAATTTTGTCTTTCATTTATATTTTGGTTGAGTTTCTTATTCAGATAGATGGACTTGCGGATACATATGATGTGAGCTTCTCACAAATGGTGCTAAAATATGAATCGCTATAGACATGAAAGAAGCTAAACCTTCTAGATTTTATTAAGAAATTCAACTGTAAGAGTACATTACCAGGGAAAGCTGGCTTGCACTCTTAACTAGATCAGGGAGCTGAACTGGTCTAGAATGAAGACTCATGTGCTGCAGCCGCAGCCTAGCTGCTAGCTTTGAGTCTGCTGACTAGGGTACCTGGTTGTGCACCACCTTCATGAGTTCTTCCCATCTCAATCCTCCGGGGCCTGATTAAGTGTCATACCACGTGCCTGTGTAGCACCCTAATTTTTCCTAAGATGACATTATATGATTGTTTTGTCAAAACCTATTTATCTTCCCTGCTAGGATATCAAGAACCACATTTATTTATCATTGTGTCTCGGATATAATACCTCAAACAAAGTAGAGCTCTGCATATTCTTGTTGAAAAGAAAATTTAGTGATTATTATTTTAGGTAACAGCTGAACTGATAGTTTGGTAAAACCATTTTCCACGCAGAAAATAATTTAAAGTGCTTGAGAAATGGTGGATCAGTAACATTAAAATCTTTAAGCCCAAATGCAGCATATTTCATCAATCACTAGAGTTTGAATCCTATCTTACCAAACAGTGCCATTATTGGGTAATATTTCTTTAATGTGATATCTCTAGTGAGCAAGATCTAATTTGCTGAACTGAGAATATATTGGAGGGAAAACTGATAGAAGGAGATATTTTTCTCTTCTTTTATAATTAATTGTGCAAATGCTTTGTTTTCTAAAGCATTCTAAGCATGGTCTATGTAGTTGGTTTTTTGTTTTAAATATTTGACTTTTCCTTTGAAATCATCCTTAAAGAGAGTAGTATATTTCTTGTCAGCAGTAATGGGACCTCAAAAGCACTTACAGTTTCTTTCAGCACTTTATTGCAGAAAGATAAATAAGGGTGTTGAGCAAATGCACTCTATTATGTAGTAGCAGTTACAGTTTAGCTTTGCATTTGGCTTTACTTGATAATTTTGTACTAAAGGAAGCACTGGTCTTACTTCCAATAATGCATTCCAACATTCTCCTAAGATGCAAATTCTTCTTCAACTTTTGCATTTGTGTTTAGATGTGGAGAGCTAAATCCACTCCTGTGGTTACACCTAACTATTAGTACTTGCTACATAGTTTTTCTAACCACAATATTACTCACCCACAACAACAAATAGCTACGTGGTTATTTGCTGGACTCCCCAAACACCTAGTGCTAAGTCAATAACGCACTTCACTAGAATATATTACACTTATTTATATGTTTAAACAATTGAACTATGGAGCATGTGGGATTTCCTTCAACTTGCACAGAATTTTCTTAAATTTGGCTACTTGAGATCAGAATATGAGTTGGAACTTTAAATCAGGAAGTAAATTCAATAGCTTAAAAATAATTAAAATAGTTGCTAATATCTTTTACTTCCTTCCCAAGGAAAATTGGAGAAAATGTAATGTAGTTTTCTAAATTTGATTCAATTTAAGCTTCTTTGATTGATTTGGAGAGAATTTAATTTAACTCTTTCTGCTTAATACTATAATGACATATTAGACTTATTTAATCTAAATTCATTTGTTATTTTAACAAACTCTACTTAAATTCTATTTAACACTCTTTTAGAAGGAAACCAACATAAAAAAGCAGCCTCTTCCTCAGGAAGGTTGTGGGACACTGGAGAAAAATATGCACAAAACCACAACACAACCAACCATTTCAGCAGTCACTTACGCCACAGTAATTCCCAACGATGAGAAAACAAGTGCAGAAAACTTGCTGGCTGTGGCTGGATGGAGGTGATGACCCAGGAAATGTCCCAAGAAAAGATGGTTGTTGAACTAGATCTGAAAAGTCTGAATAGGTATTTTTAATCAAAGTAAGGTTAGAATAAGAATCTACAGAGTTCAACAGAGGAGGTCTTTCAGAGTAGAGTTATGCTCTGAAAACGGGGATCCCAAAAGCAACAGAGTCCAGAAATGTACTTGAGAGGTAACCAGGGAAAGAAGAATGAGGGTTTCTCTTACTCTTGTTAGGAAGTTTTGAACTTGATGCTAGGGGAAACGGAGAGCCATCGCAACAGTGAAGCACCATTACAACATATGCACTTTGTATCTCGATGATCATCATGTTAACACAAATGTAGAAAATGTTTTGCAAATAAATATTTTAGGGGCTTTTGTATGTTAATAGTTATGTTTCAAAGTGATTTTTGTCAAATAAGTTTTAGAAAATGATTGATTAAGCCTAAACTATGCTTAGTATTTTTGAAAATTCCTTGACATACTCATTCCATACCAATGTGTGTATTTCAAAGTGAATATGCAACTTTCCCCAAAGGTATTTTACTATTGAAACCATTTGTTTCTCTGCCTACAAAGTACAACATAGGATTAAGTTTCCTAAAAGTATAGTACTTTGGAAAATGCAGAGGTTGAGGAAGGATTACGGAAATTCAGTTTTAATTGTAAATTAAAGGGGTAATTTATAAGATCATTTGTGAGAATACTATACTAGTTCTATCAAGAGATTTACTAGAAAAGATCTATCAGGAGATTAACTAGAGGAATAGCAGAAGGATGGAATAAAGGGACTACACCGTGTTTAGCTACTGGAATTAACAGAATAGCTGGAGCTTATTTTGCTGAATCACTTTGACATCTGTAATATTAATACATTAATGTGAAATTTAACAGGAAGGAACTCTGTCAGAATGGGCAAGTTTAATACTAAACATCTCTCCCGCTCCTTTTTAGTATAAAGAACTTGAGCCCCCAGTAAAAAAGACAGATCTGGATCAAGAGTCATCAGCTCTCCACTTTCCTCTTAGTTTCCCTGGAGGAAAGCCATGATGTGAATATTTACAAATACTGAATAATCACTAAATACTTTATATGTGTCTTTGGATTATATTCTTTGCTGATATTTGACTAAGATCTATATGACACTTAGGGAATTGCTGGTGCTCTAATAAAACTAGTGAAGCAGCATGGGCAAGATCTAAGTAAAGGAGCTGGAAAGCGGCCCAGTGGCTTTGTCCTGCCAGCACAACTCCAGCCTGCTTCCTTTTTTTTGTGGGAAGGAAAGGCAGCACCTTCCAGATGCACCAGCCCAAATTCCCCCCAAATCTCTTGGTTTATTCTGTAAGGTCTGGGGATTCCCTAGAGAAGGAGCGAATGAGAATTATCTATTTAGTTTTTGTAGACACTCTACATATATTTTTGAAACTTTTCAGTACAATAAATGATCTGAAAAATAAAACATTGGGGAGATTTTCAATGAGAAATTTAAAAAATATTCTGTGGGATGGAAAAATGTAAGGAGAGAATAATTCAGGGTAAAATCAAATCACTTCCAATCCAACTCTACCCAGTCAGTCTGTGTGGGTGGAGAGGTGACTACAAGATTGTGGAATTCCATTCTACTGGATCATCTTCTTTATTTTTGAGAACCATCAGAGTAAAATGAGAGAAAGAAGGTTTGAGCTTATGTGGCTCTGTGGAAGCTTTGATATATGCAGCCACAACTAAACCAAGTTTCAGGGCAATGAGCCCCAATTTCAGGTCAGAGTTTATTTTTCTGTCTTCAGAGAGGGGATAGTGACAATCATTCATACATTCATTCATTCATTCATTCATTCATCAAGTGTTATTTTGTATTTAGACACAGAGAACCAAAATGAGCCCAAGGCTCATAGTTCTCCTATTTTCTTCTCCTCTATGGCCCTTGTCCTCTCTTCAGTGAGCATCTATCTTATTGTGGTGTATGTATGTCCTCACAGATATAGCTTCACTCTTCTTTCTACTCTAGAGGTATTCCCTACCATTTTGTAAACCAATAACATCAAGTCCATGTATTAGACACTTTCTACACATCTCTGCTTACACATTTAAGCAATCTTACCAGTGCAGGACCCCTCTGCACCAATACAGAAGAAAGTGAAATGATTTGAAACTGAGTATCATCAAGTATATGTGCAAGTACAAGTAGGAGAAAAGTGTCTACAATTTACAGATATAATTTCAAATTTGTTTACAAAAATCTCAAGACAGAACAGCTAAACTTATCTTCATGAAAACTAAGAGGACACATCTGTGGTGTGTAACTATCTGTATATTTCTCAAGGATATACACAAGACACACACTTTTTAGTTCATCTTAAGGGTATATGTTTACCACATCAATGTGCAGAATGCTCATGACCTTGCCTTGTGATATCCTAGATCAAATGTCTTAGGAGAATCTTTGTGTGTTCCAGGAAAACCTTAAGGAGGAGAAAATAGGGAACAAGCACCTCGTTCTCTTCACAGAACATAGAGCATTTGATCATCTTAAACTGCCCTTAGACAGCTCAATCAATTTGCCCTTACAATATCTCAAATCTATGTCTTCTAAACAGCAGTCTCTTTCCCTCCAAATGTAGCCTGCTTCTTCCTCTGAGATCCACACCTTCCTGTCATAGAGAATTATACTGCTAAGGAGATGAGCCTATGCCCAAATGAAACACTGTGACATTAGCTTTGAGTCCTTTGCCTATTTTTCACACCCCTCCTCATTGAAAATCTCTGATCATTCAAGCTTCTAAATACCTATGTAATACTTCTACATTTCACTGTGCTACCCTCTCTCCACTCTAGGTCTCAAAAGCAGCCTCTTTTTCAAAACCAAGATTGACGAGAAAGTGAAGTCCTGTGAAAACCAGTCTTGAGATTCATTTTCTGGACCTTTGCAGGTTACAAATAAAGATTTGTTCTGTCTTTTCACATTTTCAACCTATTTCTTTTCCTCTCTCACTTTCTTATGAAAAGGTAAGAAGAAGGTCCTTAATAGGAAATAGCATTGCGTATAGTTTTCAGTATACATTGAGATAAGTGCTACTCTTTCTAGCAATTGGCATTGGATGCTTCTATAGAATGAAAAGGTTGGTCCTGATTCTGCAGAGTACCTTGGATAAAGCAGTAGGCTGCTTGATTAACATTGTACTGATGACAAATAATACACAAGAAATTCTGTAAAATAAGAAAGGAGCTTTCAGATCTTCAGAAGGAAACTTGGTGAGGTTGTAGCATACATATTTTTCTTTCCACTTTGGCAAGCTCTAAGGATAACAGGCATTATCTTGGAAAATAATTCATCAAAGTCATAAATGCACTGGGGCATTTAGGGAAGGGATATTTGAGATGTGGCGACGGATGGTTGAATAATAATGAATGCACAGGTGAACAGAAACAAGGGGCCGCTGAAGAGCAATGACACAGTGACAGAAAAGGGCTTAAGTAAGCTCATTTCCTACTCGGCTCTTTTCTGACCATGTGAGTAGATCACCATGGGAGGCATTTAGAGATGATTGTTGTCTTTAATCACTTATGATAGTGCTAGACAAGTTGATTGTGTTCTGTATTGTAGGCCCTGGTGGGAAGTTCCTCTGCACTCTAAGTTAAGCTAGCAGAGTTTTGATGATTTTATTTTTAATTGAAACTCTTAAATCTTATGAGAAGAAAACATGTCATACCGATTTAATTTTTGTGATTTCATTTGTACTACTAGTCTGAAAGTGCTGTCAGTGTTTACATTGCAAATCAAAGTTTAGAAGTTTACATCTGTTATAAGAAATCTTAGAAATGGAAATATGCCACCTATGAACGTTCTGGTTCACCTGCTGCAAGGCATAATTAATAGAGCTCATTTTTGTTTTCAGTCAGCTTTTGTTCATCTGAAAAATATTAAGAACAGCCTGGCATCGTGATGCAGACTTATAATCTCAGTCCTTGGTAGGCTAAGACAAGGATCACTGTGAGTTCAAGGCCAACCTGGAGTAGGTGGTAAACTCAGATACATCTTGCACTACATAGTGAGACCTTGTATCAAAAAGAAAAAAATAAGACCCTGTCTCAAATATCAAATACAAATACTTTTACCCTTGTACAGAGACAAATTCTTAGACTGTGACACTCTTCTTTCCTATGGAAAAGGGAAAGAAAGTTCAAGTGTGCTATGTACATCTGTGATGTGTCTACAGGAAAGCCAGTCAAGACCCACAAAGTGACAGACTTTCAAGCAGCTCTTTGAAAATCACCAGGCCTTTCACTTTAGGGTACATGCAGTGGGTCCAAAGCCAATCAAGAATTATGAATATTCCATGATGTAGTTTTCTTTTCTTCTTTTACATGTGAGAATGATTGCATGGATCTGAAGCTCTCTGTGATAGCTAAGGTGGGCTGTCAACCTGCTTTGCTCGGAACCTACCCAGAAATCAGTAAAGTACCTTGCAGTGTACAGTTGGGTGGGCCATGGAGCCATGATGTTGATGTCTTTATCTGATCTCTCACCCCTTTCTCCCTGGCACTGTTCCCCTGCTCTGATTCCTGCCTGACATGAACTGAGCTGTTTCTTTCCACCATGACATTTCTGCCTTTGGGCCAGCTGACCACAGACTGAGTCACTTAAAATTTAAGCTAAAAAAACCTTTTCCTCTGTTAAATTGTGGTGTGGAGTATTTTGTACCAGCAAAGGAAGAGCTAATTAATACATTCTCCTGATGTTTCTTATTGTGTGAATGACTTCAGAATTCCATAGAAAACTATTTGTATTATTGCTATATAGAATCAAAATATATACATATATTAGTATATTTTCCTTTATTTGAGATATTCACTAAAGAATCAGGTTTACAATTATATATTTTCTTAAATCATGTTTGCAATTATACATTTTCTTACACCTAATTTATTCTCTATATCATTTTCTCTTGACTTCTCATATCTATGAGGGAAAGTAAAAAAGAGAAGAGAGAGAGAAAGAATAGCTTAGATAATTGTACTGCTGATTTCTTCTGGTCTGTGGAAGGAACAGTTAAAGCTTAGGGTTTTTTTACTAGGGGTGGGGCTGGCACAGCAGCAGGGATTGAATCCTAGTTCCTGTACTTGTTTAAGCAGGCACCTAGCTTGAACTATCTCACCAGCCTGTATTCTTTTTAATTTTTTGGATGCTTATATCTGGTAACTTAAAACTTTTTTTAAATTTTTTTTTAAATTTCTGTTGCTGAACTAAAAATATATGAATAACGTAATGTATACATGTATAGGTACAGATATATACATTTTTACTAATTACTGTGCATTTAGACACCTAAACACAGACTCACAGTTGAACAGCTAAATGCAGCATTGCAAACTCAAATCTTTGCATAGATTAGAGAAACATTGTACATAAATTAAGCTGCTCATGTGTGTGGACCATGAGCAAGAGCTATACACCTGCACAAAAGCTGATAAGTAGCATGCGCACAGCTGCCTAGATCCCAACTTAGTCATTTACTCTGGGCAGATACATGAGCAGAGTGTTGCGATAACTACCATTTATTTCATTACTATAAGTAAAAGATTTGGGGCTAGTGTTAGAGCTCAGTGAAGAGCACTAACCTAGCATATAGAAAGCCCTGAGTTCAGTCTCCAGTTCAAAAAATAAAAATTAAAAAATTGACACCTACTGAACAAAGAAAGAGAAAAAATTTTATGTGACTGATATATCTGAAAGGTAAAATGTTTCTGGGTTCCACTCCCAGTGAACAAAAGAAAGAAAGAAAGAGAGAGAGAGAGAGAGAGAGAGAGAGAGAGAGAGAGAGAGAGAAAGAAAGAAAGAAAAAGAAAGGAAGGAAGGAAGGAAGGAAGGAAGAAAGAAAGAAAGAAAGAAAGAAAGAAAGAAAGAAAGAAAGAAAGAAAGAAAGAAAGAAAGAAAGAAAGAAAGAAAGAAAGAAAGAAAGTTTAAAATGTAAGAAAGACAAGGTGGTACTAAAAGACAGTGAGATCACTGAAAAGGGCTTTAATCAAACTTTTATGTAGAGAAGTAAAAGTGAGTTTGAAATTCTCTGTAGATCGTATAACTAGTCAAATAAATCTAGACTTAACAATGAATCATTATTTTTACATCAGAGTAAAACTATAATTTTGTAGAGGTTAAAAGTACAAAGTTAGAGTGCAAAATCCTTGAGACATTTTTGGAGAACATAAGCAAATAAGCTAATAACTCTTAGCTGATGTAAACTCCAAATCCTCCAAAACAAAAAAAAAAAAAAAAATTACACATGCTTAACATATATTCTGTCTGTACTAGACATAGTAAGTGTAGACTGAAAATTTTTAATCCAAAAAATACAGATATGAAACATTGGGACCAACAAGTCAGCTCAGCAGATTAAGGCCCTGCTTAAGCAAGCACAGGGACCAGGGTTCAATCCCCCATACCACCACATGCCACAGTGGCCCTGTCCCTGGGCACACTGAGCAGGTGACCAAGTCTGGGCATGGCGGTGCATGTCTGTATCCCAGCACTGGGATGGCTGGAAACAAAAGGATCACTACAAGTCTGAGCTGCCTAGAGACTCTGTACAAAAACAAAACAAAACAACACCAAGAAAAACACAAATATAAAATGTTCCAGAATCTGAAACTATATTGAGCCCCAATGTAAAAGTTCATGGAAACACCTACAGCTGTTTTTTTTTTGTTTGTTTTTTTTTTTTTTTTTTTTTTTTTTTGTGACAGGTCACAATAAAAAAAAACATAGTTGCACTAAGACTATAATATTGTATATAAAATATATAAAGTAATGGTTCATTTTTTAATTTCTTTCTTGATTTTTTCTGAATTTTCCAAATTACCCATAAGGAGGAAGAATGAGGAAAACATATTATTAATATTATTAATTTTTTAATGTATTTAGTACAGGGCCTTCAGGATCTCACTACACAGGTTAGACTCGTAGTAATCCTCCTGTCTTCAGCCTCTCAAGCACTGGGATTAATGGCCTGTGCTACCACGCCAGTCTCAGTTGCCATTTTAGCACATCTTGGGGACATGGATGGCATGGCATGTCAAGGATAGAAATCCCAGTCACTGTATCTGCCTAAACAGACACTTTTATCTGCTGAGCTATAGGCTGGGCCATTGGTTCATTACTGAGTCTAGATTTAGTTGATTAGTTATGAGACCTGGAGAGAATTTCAAACTCTCTCTTTTATCTCTCTACATAAAAAATTGACTACCAAGTCCTTTTTAGTTATCTTATTGTCTTCAGGCTATGTGCATAAGGTTTCTATGACAGAAAAACCTTACACTTAGATTTGGGTCCCAACTTTAAGACATTTCTTATATGTATATACACAAGTACTCCAAATCTAAGAAGTAGCTAAAACTCAAAGCAGTTCTGGACCCAAATATTTTAGATAGATACTTAACCTACAGTATACAAAACTTGCTGCCCCAAGGCACTTTGTTTTTTTGAGAGGGAACACAACAAAAGAGGGCTTAAAACAAAAGCAGTACCAAGAAAGAGATAATGAAAAAAGCCTAAAGCTTTGACCAATCTCATCCATAACCTAATGAACATTCACAAATGGACACCCTGGTACTCTGAGCCTCCCATGTCTCTCCCTTTCCCTTAAAGAATGCCGGAAAATACATATGATCATTTGGAAACCAGATACTTTTGTTGCTGAAGTCCAGTGTGTTCCTTTTCCAACCACCAACATTAATTTGGCCTTGAAGCTTGGACAGATTTGATGTCTCACTCTTTTTAATTTTGAGATTTCTGGAACAGCATTTTGAGTAATGCTACAGTAACAATATAGGCTGCATTCATTTCGGTGTTATTGTTCTACCCATGGGTCATGTGCTAAACTGGCAAAAGTTGTATTCCAATGGTTCTTCAGTTTTTAGCTTCAAGTAACATTCTAATGCAACAGTGGTGTGGAGTTTTAGACACATCAAGATGCAGTAACAAATACGCTCACATATGCATGATGCAACATGACAGAAAATATTTATCTGTATAGGAAATCATAGTGCAGCAGTGCGGTTCAGGACAGTGAGTATTGTCTGCTTCCTTCAGGGCACCAGGCTGGTAGTGATTCAACATCCTGACATCTGTCTTCCAATGTCAACAGTAATGGGAAACTAAAGTAGAAGAACATGGGGAGATGTTTATGCCAGCCCTAGATATTAAAACCATCATTTCTGCTTATATTTCACTAGTTTCAATTCAATCATTTGTCTACAACAAACTGTGAGGGCAACTTGGAAATGGATTCTAACTAAGTGCCAGGAAGAATAAGAACCCAATTCTTTGTAATTAACTGTCAGACTCAATTGCAAAAGGGAAGAAAAATCATCTAGATCAATTGCCTCTAGATACCTATAGGAATAAAAGGCCTTCTTTTCCGTTTTCCATTTTTAAAACCTTATATAACACTTATCCCATAGCTTAAAAAAGGAAATAGCTGGCTTGAATATAAGCCACATGTTTTATAAATGAAAGCATATGGGCACTTTGAAATCCTCTGCTTTTCTTCAGCCTCCCACATGTGAGATACATACCTACTCCATTCAAAGCATGAGGAGTGCAGAGGAACCATCATACATGATGCCCACCTTTGAAGAATGTAAAACTGAGTTGATGGTTGAAAGACTGATGATTGCAAACATGACTACGAAGACATAACTGTAAACCCCAAACTTTCTTCTCATAGGAGAGAAGCAACACACCATCCCTGGAAAGACTCTGATTCACTGCCACATTCACAGCACACATACGTGTTTCAGATTTTTTAACAAAGAAATTACTGGTGGTTTAATCATAAAATCTTATAATTCTACACCAGTGAGCATAGATTTGTACAATAATCTGAGGCCTAGAAAGCTTGACAGTGTGCCATTTTATTTTTCTTCTCTAAGTATTTTTTTTCCTCTAAGTATCTTTCTATGTAGCGGATGAATAACAAACACATAAAATTGTATTCCACTTTATCCTTCTGTCTCCCTCCATAAAATAATGAAATCAAAGGTGAAAATTAACATCATTAGAGAAGAGCTGGTGATGAGTGCTGGAAATGTTGCTTGCAAATAGCTATTTAATCAAAGCATTACCAAGATCCATCTGTAGCCTTAAAAGTTATTTTCTTCCAAGTTTTGCTAGATTGAAATGCAGTAAGAAACTCTGCATTAAACCAGGAATTCTCCGAATTCAATAAAAGGAAATGTAAAAAGATATTTTCTTCAAATGCCTCCAGCTGGCCATCTGCCCTAATCACATACAGGCCTCAAAATTGTTTTCTACTGACAATAATAGGATCTATAAAGAGTATTACTGTGGAATGATTTGAGAGACTGCAGAGCATTGTGACCTTTCTCCTTGGCAGAGCTGAACCTGCCTGGATGTGAATACCAAGTCAGACACCAAAAATAAGCCTGAGCTTTTGGTGTACAGCTCCCTCTTATCCAGCTATGGCGTGTTTCTCAAGTCTCTTCCAAGGGCAAAGTACAGCTGATTAGCTGCTGATCTTCTGGCCTCCAAGAGCAACCACACATTGCATAGACAGTGATGAAATTATTGCAATAATTCTGCAAAGTGGGACTTTAAAAAATACACTCCATTTAGCTGTCACTCAGGGTCAGAGCATTTATATACATCATTATCCCACATGGTCATGCACAGGGCTCATAGGGAATGAGTGCTGTAAATCTACACAAAGCTAGGGGAGAACAGGAACAGGAATAATGGGGATTCCCTGAGCCAGTCAGTGTCCTAATTACCTGTCTTTCCTGGTAGGCTGCTTTGGAATACATCAGCCCTTGCATGTTTCAAATTGATTGGCCTTCACACAATGTCTCAGGCAGCCTCACAAGAGGCAGACTGGTAAACTGAGAAAATCATAGATCCTGAAATAGGACAATCTGTTTATAACACAGATGTGTCTCCTCTCATGCTTCCCCTACCCCCAGGGTGAAATAAATCAGCTCCTTGAGTCCTAGCCCCCTCATCCATGAAGAAAGAATTACAACCTGTACCATTCAGGATCAACATGTGCAGTGGCTAAGATGTCTTTGAAAGGACTTTACAAACTGCAAGGTGTTATAAACATTATTTAGTGATATTACAAAACACAAAAGGAATTCTACACAAAGATCCTAACACTAAAGCCCTCTTTCTTTGGGGAGAATAGCATATTCATTAAACAAGATATTCGTTCAGTGATAATGACACTAATGCTTCTTATTTACCTCAGCATCTGTGCACATTTGTAGGTGTACTTTAAAGTTTCCAGAGTGTACTCATTAAATTGATCCTTACAACAGCTGTGGGTGCTATGGTTAGATCTTGAATGTTCCCCTAAAGATCCATGTATTGAAAGCTCAGTTCTCAACTCATAATACTGTTTAAAGACAATGGAGTCTTTAAAAGATGGGGCTCCGTGGAAGGATGGTAGGTCCCTGGTGGTGCGCCTTGCAAGGAGATATTGGGATTGAGGATCCTCAATTACTTTCTGCCTCCCAGGGCCATGATGTGAGAAAGATTCCTTCTGTACACGTTCTTACATACTGTAGTGCGTTATATATATTTTGACGTGGATAATTTAGAGCCTGTGATGGAAAAAATCAAAGGAGGATATAAATTGTACTAGAAAACTCCATTGACAACATTTTCTTTTAGAGCTTATTCTTCTTTCTCCTGATTCTTTATTGTTCTTTTGCTCTTGGCTTAGGTAGTTGGTTCTCCTGCAAAATTTTATCATGTTCCAAATCCAAGCAGCTTTTCCTCAGAAGTTGCCTTTCTCCCTGGATATATTATTCTCACGGTTTTATCATATTATAAGTGTATGATTTTTCTCTGGCTTCATTAGGATTTATGAATACTACCTTCAAATGGGAAGGACTCTGAATGGTCTAGGGCTCTGAATGTCAAGAACTGTCACATCTTTGTGTGTGACAAAGCCAGAGAGAAGAGATCAAGGAAATTGCCTGTTATTTCGGCCATTTATCCCTTAGTCACAGAAAAAATGCCCTGCACCTACCTCTTTCTTTCTAATTTAAATAAATTAGTCACTCTTTGAGTATCTTTGAGTTGAGAATAGAAATTGTTAAATGCTCAATATAGGGAAAAGATAAAAGTAAGAAGTAGATTCAAACAGATATCCAGAAAATTAAAACTTACATTGAAAGCTGGAATAACTAATTGAATGAAACTTCAGACTTTCAGATCCTGAAGACATGATCTCAGCTAGTCATCATGAAAGGAAAACTCTCTGATAAATAACAAAGACCAGAAAATTACATTTCAGAGCTGAAAGATAAAATAAAGAAAAATAATATAGGAATAATTTGTGTCAGTGAAAAATCAGGAAGCAACACAAATGAAATAAAAAACTATTTGCAGAAGTAATAGCAGAAAATTTCTCAAGCACGGAAAAAAAAGAGCTGACATACAGATAATTTAGGCATAACATGAATTAGCCATAACCAAAATATATCTACACACAGATACATAACAATCAAGATCCCAGAAATTCAGCCCAAGAATAGAACATTAAGAGTCATTACAGAAAAGAAACAGATCACCTATACAGGAAAGCCCATCGAATCATGGTGGACTTATTGACACAAATCTTCAAGAAGAGCTCAGACCAAAGTATTTTGAGTGCTCAAAGCAACAAAACAAACAACATCCAACCAAGATTGACATACCCTGAAAAACTATCTTTCAACACCAATGTGGAATGAGATACTCTTGTGACAAAGAACAACTGCAAAATTCATCACCACCAGAACAACCCTACAAAGCATATTGAAAGATATTCTAAATAGAGAAAAAAATAGATCACAATACCAAGAATGGCAACAGAAAGAAGTCATAAGCAGAGCAAACAATTAAACAGAGGAGAAAAAGTAAGGAGCCCAAGGTTAAACATGACAAAGATAAGCCAACACATATCAGTTATAACTATCAATGTAAATGGACTAAATTCAACAGTCAAAAGAAACAGATTGGCAGAGTGAGTCAAGAAACAACAAAATCAGAGTGTACATTCTTCTCAGCTACACGTGAGACTTTCTCTAAAATAGACCATTTATTAGCCAACAGAACAAGCTTTAAGTAAATGAAAAGAAATTGAAATTATCCCATGTACAATATCTGACTATAGTGTAATGAAATTGGAAATTAATGGCAAAAGAAATGGCAAAAACTTCATAAACATGTGGAAATTAAATAACACCCTCATGAACAATGAAAGCTCAAAGTAATCATATTCTTGTGCCAAAAATAGGCTGGAAGGAGAGCACAGTGACACTTTCAAAATGGCCCCAAAAGGCTCAGTGATGGACAATTGGATGAGACACTCTCGTTAACAGACAGGACTAGTCTATTTTTCTTTTTTTCCATTATTTTATTGAAAAACAAATAGCAATGAGACAGTTTCAAATCAAATTAGTAGGACAGATTCAATAATTAATATATTGCATATTGTTTTCTTAGTGGTTATTTGTTGTACAAGATGCAGATACGATATTCTATTTATAAACACTATTAGAGAAGATCCCTGTATTCATTGAATTAAGAGAATGTAGCTGTATATCTATGTTTTCTATTTTGAATATACAAATACAAAATGCTCATTCATTTGTATCCCCTTTTTTGTTTAGTTTTGTCATTTAAATATTTTAGGTGTGTGAATTCAGCAAAATATTCCAAAATAATCCAGTACTACATAATAGTATTGGGTTTTCTGTATGTCTGGCAATATCAGAAGTTGTTGACTAGAGCCATTTACAGCTCAGGGTAACAATATGGCTTTACTTTTTCATTTTTATACTTTTCTGCTGGATGGCTAAGACCAAGATAAAGCAAGACCTATGTAATAAGAATTGTATCTTTTGTATCTGATTAAGGCCAGTCAAATCCCCTCAGGATTTATCCTGAGACCCTGTACTGCAGGCTGTAGATCCTTCAGACAGGACTAGTCTTACAAAACTGAAAAAGTAAATGGAAGTAATCTTCTGAGTAATTTAGGAGAGGAGCACTTTCATCTAATACACATACAACAATAATTGGCGCAGATCTTTGTCCTGGTAGTGGCGACCTTGCTATTCTGGAAGTCACATCTGTGGAACGTGGAGGAGACATGGAGTGTGGGCAGGGAGTGGAAGGGCACCTTCCAGAGGAAAGCACACTCCTGTTGCACAGAGGAACCTGAGTGGCTGCTCCAGCACTGCATCTCTGCATTCCTTTCCTTGTTGCACATAACAAACTCAACACTCTGGTTTGCAGTCATGTTCATCCACATGACATGTTTCTCTCTTCACTTCAAATTCAGCTGAGCAGCTACTTCTGAACCAAGCGGACAGTGAGTACACAAAGCCAGAGAGGAGATGAGCAAGCTCATGGCAATCATAATAAAAACTCCACAGGAAAGCAACATCCTCCCTGGGCCACCAACCAGAACTGCATCAAACTTTAATGCACCCCATTTTAAAGAAAAGGAGAACTTTCTGTCATTAGTTCTCCCTCACTGTGTCTCTAGAGCAGTATGCTTAGTCACTGCTCAGGCAGAGCCATTGCACCAATTCATTAAAAATAAATAAATGAAACTCCTACTTCATGACTGCTTTATCATCCTGAAGCCCAGCCTCCAGGAATAATGTTGCCAAGCTGAGCTTTGGCAGCAATGGAAGCTGCTGTGTATCCTGCACACACCTTATCTCTGTTTGCTCAGGGCAATACAGTCACATCAGACTAACAGATGAGCAGCATGGGGTATGGAGAAAAGCAAGGCTTTTAAGTGACAGAGGAAGGTACAAATCCATCACTTACTATATGGCTCTTAAAATAAATTATGTAACTTCTTTGAGCTTGAGTTTCTTTGCTTACACAATTTATATTGATGAAGATTAGCTTATCAACATAGGTGACACAAGGCATGGGGAAAAACTAAGTACTTAATAAAAATACCTTCTCCTGTATCTAGGAAACATCTTTCTCTTTATTTCCTCTATAATTGTTGAGTCTTTTGTGCACATAAAAACTTCCTAACACTCTTGGATGCTAAAATAAAAGTTAGCATAAAACATGTCTAATATAGATCAGACATCATCCTAATTTTGTAATTAAAAGTGATTTCTCCTAGCTGTGGTATCTCACTAGAGATGCAATAGACCCAACATTCAGAAGCCATGTTTGATATATTTAGCTTTAATTCCAATCCACCTGTACTGCACTTCCAAAGAGTTCCACAATATCCAAGCAAATATCAAAAACAGTTCTTAGACTTTTACTCTTTCAAATTAATTCAGGAATCCTACATACTAAGCCTCATTGATAAGCAGTAGGGCTAACTCTGAAGCCTAAGATGCTGTGTTTTACGTTTTTTGATACTGAATTACTATGAGAACAATTTGTGCATACAAAAATGAAACAATACAGAAAAGTGTGAGGTAAGATAGAAAGTGAAAGCTTTCCCATCCTCTTAAACTCACCGCCCCAACACACACACACACACACACACACACATACACACACACACACACACACACAGATTCATAGCACACACACAGGACACTGACTCTGATTTCAAATTAGACTGAATCTGACTTCAAATTGAATTGGGAAGATAACATTGAATCACATAGAAGATCATTTTTATTATTAAAAACACTCTGGGTTGTGACATTTGGCAGAACACAATTCAGTGGAAAGTAGATTCCAATCTTAATATTGCTGTGGCTGCTCTGAAGAACCCGGACCGCCATTTACGTCTTTACCACCCAAACACTTGCATATATGTCTTTGGTCTCATGAAGTCAAGCTTAATTTTTTTTAATTTTTTATTTGTTTATTTATTTGGTACAGGGTCTCACTCCACAGTTTGGACTATTAGTGATCCTCTGTCTCAATCTCCCTAGTACTGGGATTACAGGCATGCACCACCATGCCTGGTTTCAGTAGCCAGCACGGCTTGCCTGAAGTTCTGGGACAGGCACAGCATGTGATATCAGGGATTGAACCTGAGTCCTTGCATTTTCCAGGCAGGCTTAAACAGCTGAGCTATCTCCCTGGCCCTCGAGCTTAGTATTATGTAGAAAATATCAAAGCACTTTTATTGTTTTGTTGGTGGACAAGATCTCTCTAATTCTTTAATTTCTTTTCAGCTATTTGAGGGTTACCAACAAGAATAATAACTGTTTTAGACCACAGTATGTTTCTTAAATCACTGAAACAATAAGTTAAAGAGTCTGTCAGTAAGAATCTGGTTCAAATCTATATTTATCGTGTACTTCATGCCTACAAAATACACTTGCAACAATTTTTCCTTAGTTGTCACTTTTCTTACTATATCAACCTAATGAATTTATTTTATTTGTAAAATTTCAAAGCTGTGAAGATGAACATATTTCTGTGCAAAAGTCATTATGGAGTCTACCCTGCTTACAATATAAAGGCCATATGCCTGCCTTCCAGGTCTCTCCTAAGGATGATCCAGAACACATTTCCAGATTCTTCTTCCCCTAATCATCAGTAAGATATAACTTTAGGACACATTAGATGGCTTCTGCAGTGTTCTCCCATCACACTTGCCTCCACATGGGGGCTTCACCTGTGAGAACATTCTGGACTTTTCTGTCTGTATCAGAGGTATCAGATTTATTGTACTAGAAATAAAGATGCTTATTAAAAACTGCACAAGAAAAATGATTATTAGCACTTCTGCTTTGAGGTAGCTCTGTGTGATGAAGATCAGCAGTTAGTATTGGCAATGCTGTATTTAAATTCAAAGAATATAGTCCTATGAATACACATGAATTTGCATAGTTATAAAAAGCTGTCATTTCAAGACATTATGCTGCTTAAACAGGCGGACCCATAAGAAAAATATCTTGACTTAATAGTTTATGATCTACATACACCTACCTCAGGTTAGTTTCTGTATAGGATTATTGCCACCTGAAGTTAATGAAAATGATGTTGGGTTTGCCTTATATATGTAATAGACATACACCAATATGAGTTAAATCCTGAAGGACATGGTAGGCACAGAAAACCAAGTGATATGGGTAATACACATGATGATCTGTGGACAAAATATCCACTCATGAAACTCTAAGTGAGACTGCACATTATTTATAAAACAAGCACAAAATAAAAGATGAAAGAAAGTAAAAGAAGGGCAATAGAGGACCTGTACAGCTGGAATAAGAGAGGGTGGGTGACAGATATTTTCACCATCCCTGACGTTGTGGCTTGATGAAGCAGTGGCTCACTGCCACCCATCTGCCCTGCAGCCCCCACACTTGGCTTCCCTACTGTGATGTCTACCTCACCCCTATGCCATAAAATCCTCAGAGGTGGTAGGCTTGTTGTCAAAAACAGAGCCCAGAAGACAGTGGAACTGCAGTTTTGTATAACCTCATTGAGGTTGTCTACAGGTTTTTTCTCAAAGTTTTACTGTTTCAAGTATTGGTCAAAAGTTATAGCCACATTTGCTAAAGGAAAACTTGAGCTTCTGAGTGCTTACAGTAATGATATTCCATCAACATTTACCTTCATATAAAGGGGATATTAAATATGTATTAGAGACAGGTCTCAAAAGTCTTAGTTGTGATTAGCCTATGAAGAGTACAATTCATTTATTTCTAGACAAAGCTAAAATTTCACCACATCTGTTTTTCTCCAAAATTGTACTTTTTTATATTTCTCCCACAATGTGTTCTAGACAGTAAATTCAAATAGAATTTTCACTTTGTTATATCCATCTACACTTATGATTTATAATATTATGATCTAGAAGCCTCAAGTGCTAAAAAGACCATTGAGATTAATTAGACTATATGTTTTGTAGATAAAGGAATCAATGCCCATGAGGAAAGATTAGAGTTTACTAGTTTTATTCTGCCATAATGATTGGGTTTAGCTGAAAATAGCATATTGCACTGGACCTATAAATTCAAAACTTGCTCAGAACTTACTTAGAGATCATTTTTAATGATGGTGATCACCAAGTTTTAAGAGTGTTTCTTTTAGTTTCTTCTTCCTGTCTTGGACCATGCCCATCATGTGTTTAAGTTGTTGATCCAAGTAACATGTGAGCACATGGAGCACAGACACCCCTCCCACCCAGCCAACAGATGTCTCTGAGAAGCAGATTTGCCAGGCGGCGTTTGTTTGCAACCCAACCAGCCAGGCCCAGGCAGTAGTCAAATGTGTTAACCATTTTAAATGGCGTGTGTTAGGTGAGTGAACTTGAGACACTTGGTTTTGATCAAGAACAATCCAAACAATGATGAAGTATTCATAAACTTTAAGTCCATTTCAATGGCTTTTAGCTATAAAATTGTTTTGTTGCAAATTATACACATTCTGAGATGAATTTTACTCCAAAGCATTTGATGTGTGCATCACCATATTATTTCTTTTCTCAAAGTGCCCTCAGAAACTCCAGCAAGCCTGAAAATACTATTTCCACCATATGTCCTACTTTCAGCTTAACTACTCTGATATATATATATATATATATATATATATATATATATATATATATATATATATCTTGTATTTTAGAATTATGAAGTAAATTCAAATGCTGGATCTTTCCATTGACTTTTTACTTTTGGCCAAATTTCTTTATAATAATATTTTCTTTCTTCATCTACAAATGGAAGCAATTGCACCTATGCTATTAGGTCACTATAAAGATTCACATATGTAATATATGGAAAGATGCTGTAGCATTCCCTTTTGTTTTTCTCCATCCATTGAGGATAATATTCAAAACTTCTGCTGTCCACTTAGGAGAGTACTGAAAGTAGGGCTCACAGCCTTTTTGACCCACATTTCTCATAGAGCAAAAGGCACTGGTGAATTTTATTAGAAACTACCATCTCTTAAAACCATTAAGAGATGTTCATGGTGATGGTGCCTATAGCAGACCAGATTCCAGCTCCCTTTTTCCTTCTTTGTACTCTATCAAACATAGGACTCTTCCTTTCATGAGTCCTACTCCAACTTTATTTTCTACCTCCAAATGATATCAGAGGGATCTTAAAATCACTTATACAAGAGCTTTGAGATTATTCTCCAGATTAGATAGGATATCTGAGAAATTAGGGTTTAAAAACAAAGTACAAAACAAGAAACATATTTTAGCCTCAATTCTAAGACATAACATCTTTTCCACTTTTTTATTTTATTCAACAACTTTCTTTATGTACATGCTTCCTTTAATGGTGGTTCCTTTGCTCTCTTCTCTGAGTCTCACCAATTAGATTCAGCATATTCTTCAGCATTTCTAATCTTGGTGTCTGATTCACTGAAGTGAAAGGAATTTTGACTATCTTCAAACTGCAACAAACTTAGTCTCTGTACAGCTAATGCAGATTTTCATAAACAGCTATCTTTTTATTTTTACTTAATCTTATCTATTTCAATTTATCCAGTCCTTACATTACTCTGCTACTGTTCAGAAAGGCTAGATATTCAAGAGTTGCCTTGTATATCAACAATCTGTTTTTGTGAATTCATACCATTCGCCTCATCCAAGAACAGACTATGTAATAAATAAGTGATCCTCGATCTTGAGCAATAATGTTGGCTTATTGTCTTAACTAATATTCAAAGTAAACTAACTCTGCTTCTCATATGTTTTCGACCCACTGCTGCTCTCTGCACAGTCACTTCTACCTCTCTGTTCTATCTATCCCTTCTGTCCTCTACTACCAGCCCACAGACAACACAACCTCAAAATGCGGGCTTGATGTGTCTCCAATTATATCTCTCTTTTCTCTATCTTCTCTCACCTGTCATATAATTGAGACAATTTCTCTTGTTGTCTGCTCATTGAATTTCTTTGAGCCTGAAGATTGACACTCCAAACTCTATTCACTTTATTTTTTATTATATTTTCCTCAATTGGCAAATAATTAGTCTGATATTTGTTTACTTACAAAACAATTGAAAACTTGCTAGGTTTTAAAATTTCATAAGCAAGATCCATAGAAAAACATCCTCTTTCAGATTGGCTAACTGGGTTATTAAGATTAAAATAAGCTATCATTATTTTGTAAAGAAACACATGGAAATTAGAAGACTAAAATTTAGTCTTGCAAATTTGAGGACCTCAGAATTTTGAAATGTCACGAGGTTCATATTGACATAGGTATCAAAAAAACTCTGTGAAGTATGAGCTAGATCTTGTGTACAAGTTTGACGCAAAGTGGTCAGGGGAGCATGGGGCACACATGGACAGCAGTGAAAGTGACTACCCAAAACTTATAGCAAAAGCTGTTTGCAAAATACAGGATGGAAAAAATATCACCATGGTAACAAATTACTTTTATATTCACACAGAGCAAAAATAGACCTAGCTCTCCATTACTCTCTGAGAAAAACATATTTTAAAGTGTAGGAAGATTAAAGGTGATATGGAGAAACAGCTGCATGAATACATTTTCATTTTTCTTCATTTAGTTTATACTAATGTCAGTATAAATCTGACAGGCAGGAATAATTTTGAACTAGGAGAACTATCTTAGTTCCAGATAGCAGAAGCAGGTTAGAAGATAAATGTGTAAATCAGTCAAAAGCTCTATTTTTGACTGTAATACACTGATGGAAGAATTGTACTTATCAAAAGGAAATGTTCCTAGCATCAGTCACTAAAGAAAGTATAATTTTTTCATGTGTTTCTTCTTTTTAGTTCTGAGGTCCCCTAAATTTGTTCTCCTTTTCAATAGCAAATAATAATAATAATAATAATAATAATAATAATAATAATAATAATTCAGATAAATGATGTTTTCATGAGTGATGACTTCAGGCTCTTCTAGTTTTAAAACATCTAAGGATTGCTACTCACTGTGATAATTTCTGAGGAATACTGTAGGAGTCTGGAGAGAAATAAACATGTCATCATCCTGCTTTTTCATCAGAGTTCTTATGAGTTAAGTTGTTAGGAGCTGAGTTGTAAGGGTTCTCCCCACCATCACCATTTACCTCCTACGTCAGAGCTGCCTAAGGACTTCACTGGCACCACTGGCCAGTCCTGAGGAAGCAGTTGGTGGGACCTGAAATTTAACTAGTATAATGTAAATCAGTACGAGAAATTTTGTTACACTTTATTTTCCTCAAAGCACTATTTTCAGCATTTACCAATAATCCTTAATGCTTTAGGAACATCTAAGAAAGATTTTTTGTAAATTTTTTCTCCAAGCTAGCCAACTATGGGATGAACCATGAGCAACTGCAATTCTTTTGGTGATCCAAGGTGGCCGTGTTGAAATTTTATGAAGTTTAACCTAGTTGTTATTTTATCAGCTAGAGATGTCACAGTTTCCTCCAAAGCACTGAACTTTTGAAAATTAACTCAAAATTTACCATGGTCTTTCCTTGGCTTTATAGTGATAAATAAGACATGGAAAGGCTTTACTACTATTTCTACAGTGTAGCTCAATATGGCCAAGCTACACCCATCATCACCCTCACAGCCTGGCAGGCCTATTACTATAGAGTCTAATTCAGCAATTGGCTCTTCAACATACTTAAATCTGATGGAGATTTAATCCTATTCCCTCTCCCTTCTTCTCTCCCTTGTCTCTTGTCTCTGGGCATGAGTATTTCTAATCACTAAGTTTAATAATTGAAAATTTGACAGGGAGGAAAATAATTATTGAATTTTTTATATAATTCAGTTATAAAAAATAAGTAAACAGCTACACTCTTAATTTACTGATAAGAGACATCTGCTATAATAATGTCTGTAAGTATAGTATCATATATGCACCTTGTATGATACCAAAACAGTATGGAAACAGTTTGCGATGTATTAATTTATCGAATCTGTCTTGTTAAGGTGTCGTAAAACTGTCTGATTGATATATGTACTTCAATAAAATAAAAAATAAATTAAAAAAAAGAAAAGAAAATTTGAAAACTTCCTCTCCTCAATGACATGCATCATTGTAATTCAAGATTAGCTGGTCCTGCATTAATGCAATAGTCACAAGAAAAACCTTCACATTTTTATCTCCTCATTTCAAAATTCAGGTTCCACTAAAGTCAGAATAGATTTACTGATATTACAGATCTAAAATATGCCTCTCCTGATCAAAAATTTCATGGTCTTACACTGCCTAAGAATACACACTGAATTCCTAAATTGTACCCACTTGGGCTGCTATCTACTCACATTCTTGGTTTCATTTACTTGTAATGACTACTCTTCTGGAAGAGTTTATTTCATTCAGCTCCATCCTTTCCATCTAATCATCATCAAGTCCTCAAGTTAGAGTTCAGGGAAACTCCCTGGTCTACCTCTTTGATTCCTAATGCCCCAATAGTCAGGCTGAAGAATCTCTGATTTGTGGCTGGCTTTTTAAACATGCCAATTATAATA
This sequence comes from Ctenomys sociabilis, assembly GCA_004027165.1. Classification (NCBI taxonomy): domain Eukaryota; kingdom Metazoa; phylum Chordata; class Mammalia; order Rodentia; family Ctenomyidae; genus Ctenomys; species Ctenomys sociabilis. Next base: position 51,347 of record PVKA01010051.1, read on the forward strand.
GTTACCATATTGTAAGTTGTACAGTTATTTGTGTATATACCTCATCTTTGCTCTTAGGTTGTGAGTTTCTTGAATTAACATATTTTTATTAAACCTTCTTTTCCCAAAACTGAATCTAGGACTTTTATCATTATTCATGCTGATTAAAAAAGTCAGTGTGTCAAATGCAAATACTTTTCTTTTGGTCAAGGAAGTAAAAACTCAGTTATTGATGAGTGGATACAGGATATACAAGTTAGTTTCTTAGTTATGAATATTAAATTTTTCATGTAAACAAGACTTGCTCCTCCGATACTTATTTTTCTCAATTGTTTTGTGTGTATTCTATTTTTAACTTATAATCAAGGATCTTTTGAAGCCATGTGTACTCTCACTATCCCTAAAGATCTCACATGTCTATAGCTGTTTTCATATAGCACCATACTAATGTCATTAACCTGGCTCTCTGATGTTCCACTCCACATTACACTGGTCAACCCTTGGGTTCCCTGCTTGGAAAGTAGATCAAACAGACAGCTATCTGTCAGTCTTTTTCTAGCTCATAGAGAACTAAGGCCAAGATTTCTGTGGTTGCAGAAAGTCAAGGACGGAAAACAATACTTCATGTGTCAGTAACCCAGAAAAAGATTCTGCCAGCAGATAATGTGCATTTCAAAAGAAGAATGATCAAAAGAGATAAAGGTCGTTACATACTTGCTAAAGGAAAAGTGAAAGAGATAACAATCATAAATATATATACACCAAATGCTGGAGCCCCCAACTATTTAAGACAAATTGTAATAAATAGGAAAAATAAAATAAGCAAGAACACAAGCATGAAAGGAGACTTGAACATACCATTGTCACAAATGATAGATCAACTAGACAAAAAGTCAGCTAAGAACTAACGACTGAGCTAAACTTATGAAGAAATGGATGTAGTAGACCTTTACAGAGTGTTCTACCCAATGGAAACAGAATACACATTCTTGGGGGAGATAGCTCAGTAGAATAAGCACTTGCCTGACAAGCTCAAGGACCTGAGTTCAGTCCCTGATTCTGCCAAAAAAAAAAAAAGAATTCTTCTCAGCTTCTCAGCTGCACATGGGATATTCTCCAAAATAGACCATGCTTAATTAAATGCAAAGGAATCAAAATTAACCTGTTCATATTATCTAACAATAGTGCAATAAAACAGGAAAGCATTGACAAAAGAAACAGAAAAACTGTATAAATACATGGAAACTAAATTATACCCTCCTGAACAATCAATGGGTCACAGATGCAATGAAAGAAGAAATTAAACATTTATAATCAAATAAAAATGCAGATAAAACTGAACTGAAACCTGTGAGTTGCAATGAAAACTGTCTTAACAGGTAAATTTATAGCAATAAATATCCATATCACAAAAACAGAAAGCACCGAAATAAGCAATCTTATGCTGCATCTCAAGCTCCTAAAAAAGAAGAGCAAATAAAGCTCAAAGCCCAAAGAGAGCAGGAAATTATAAAGATTAGAACAGAATTAAGTGGAATGGAAATGAGGAAAACAATACAAAGAATTAATTAACTGAAGAGTTTGTACTTCAAAAGAATAAAATTAATAAACACCTATCCAACCGTATCAAACAAAGGAAGAAAAATTCAAATTCATGCAATAAGAAATGAAAGGAGCAAAATTACTACAGACCCTAAAGAAATTCATGAGATCATCAATTCCTATTTCTGAAGTCTTTACTCTCAAAGGATAGAAAATGCAAAAATAATGGACAGATTCACAGACATATACAAACTACCAAAGCTGAATTAAAAAAATAAACATTCTGAATAATGCAATATCAGTGAGTGAAATCGAAAATGTAATCAAAAACCTACCAAGAAGGAAAAGCCCAGGCAGTTCCTCATGGATTCACAGCTGAATTCTACAAGAAATTTAGAGAAGATTTAATACCAACTCCTCTCAGACTCTTCATTGGAATAGAAAAGGAAGTAATTCTCCCAAAGTCACTCCTGGAGGCAAGTGTTACTCTGATACCAAAAGGAGAGAGAAAACCAACCAAAAAAGCGAACTAAAAGCCAATCTCCCTAATGAACATAGATGCAACAGTCCTCAATAAACTACTAGCAAACAGGATGCAGCAAATAATCCAGAAGATTATGCACATCAACCAAGTGGGAGTCATTCCATAAATTTAGGTATGGTTCAACATATGCATATCAATAAATGTAATACATCATATCAACAGAGCCAAAGAAAAAATCATGTGATCCTCTCAGTAGATACAAAAGGCTTAGTAATGTTTTCTCTCATTCTGTGAGGTTTGTTAGCTATACTTCAAAGGACTTATATAAATAATTTAAAAAAGCAGACACCCCCAGTTCAAATACCCAATCCAAAACTGGGCATCTGAGATGAATATACATTTATCAGATGAAGAAATACAAATGCAAAGTAAACATATGAAAAATGTGCAACATCATTGTTCATTGAAGAAATGCCAATTTAAACAACTCTGAAATTCATCACACTCTGAAACAATGGCTAGCACTGAGAAATCAATCAGTAGCAAATTCAAGAGAGGTTATGACACAAAAAGAACCCTGCTCCACTGTTAGTGGGAATACAGAACAAGGTGTCATTGTGGAAATCAGTGTGAAGATTCCTCAAGAAACCAGAATTACCAGCCCCTGATCCAGCCCGGCATCACCAGCCCAGCACAACCCAGAGAGTGTGTGAGAGAACTATTTGCTCCCCAGCACCACTCCCACGAGCACCATCTGGAGCCCCTGCCCCCAAAGCTCCAAGTGAAGGAGAATTGCTGAGACTCTCTCAGCCAATCCACCCCAGCACATTCTGCCCTGCAACTAGAAGGAGTCTCTACCCCGAAGCACTCCAAGTGAGCGAGAACTTTTGTGACTCTTTCCGCCCCTGATCCAGCCCAGCACAGATGAGTGAATGTGTGGGAGAGTTTCTGTGCTCAACGGTGCTCCCTGGGTGAGGGACACAACAAAGGGGATCCACAGGATCACAGCTGTGCCAGAAGAGCTTCAGCAAAAAGGAACTAAACACAATAGCTAGATCCAGACCAGGCATAACTGGATAATCTCAAACTTAATAGACTGGCACCCAAATCTCATTATGCACTAAGGTAGTAACTGCACCAAAGATCTACACCAAAGGTCAGAGGTCAGTGCTATACAAAATGACAAAGACAAGTAGAAAAATGCAATCTAAGGCCTCGAGTACACCAATAAGTGCAGAGGACACTAGCTCAGCTGAAATGAATGAATTAACAGAGGTGGAAGCAAAGAAAACAACAGCAGAAAGGTATAGAGGAACTCATACAGGAATTAATGCCTAAAAAAAAAAGAAATTTTTGAATACATAGCATCTGAAGTAACGAATAACATCCAGAAAGGTATGCAAGAAACCAAATGCCCACCCAGAAGAATACTATTCCAGCTGAAACATACGAATTAACAGCAATGCAACCAAAGAAACAGCAGCAGAAAGGTAAAGGGGAAGTCAGAGCAAAGATTATCAATAGTTACTTCGAGAATCTTTATGCTCATAGAATAAAAGACACAGAAGAAATGGACAGATTCCTTGAAAGATACAAATTACCAAACTTAACCAAGAAGATATTACTCTCTATAACCCAATAATATCCAACGAGATATGAAACGTAATAAAAATCCTGCTCCCAAAGAAAAGTTCATGTCCTGATAGATTCACAGCTGAATTCTACAAGAAATTTGTGCAAGATATGTTCTCTAAACTCCTCAAACACTTCAAGGAAATTGAAAAGGGAGCAGTCCTCTCAGAATCATTTCTGGAGGCAAGTATTTTACTGATTCCAAAACCAGAGAAAGACACAATGAAAAAGAGAGAACAATAGGCCAATCTCCCTCATGAACATAGACCCAAAAATCCTCAGTAAAATCCTAGCAACTAGAATACAGCAAATCGTGAAGATGATGATGCATCATGACCAGATAGGATTCATCCAGGGATGCAAGGATGGTTCAATATTCGAAAATCTGTTAATGTAATACACTATATTAATAGACTGAAATCTAAACACCACATGATCATTTCAATTGATGCAGAGAAAGCTTTTGACAAAGTTCAACTATCATTCATGCTCAAAGTCCTACAAGAAATTTATAGAAGACATAATCCCCACACTCCACAAACTCTTCAATGAAATTGAAAAGGAAACAGTCCTCCCAAAATCATTTCTGGAGGCAAGTATTTTACTGATTCCAAAACCAGGGAAAGGCACAACCAAAAAGGAGAACTACAGGCCAATTTCCCTCATGAACATAGATGCAAAAATACTCAACAAAATCCTGGCAAATAGAATACAGCAAATCATCAAGAAGATCATATACCATGATCAGGTAGAATTCATTCCAGGGATGCAAGGATGGTTCAATATTCGAAAATCTATAAATGTAATACACTTTATTAATAGACTGAAATCTAAAAACCACATGATCATGTCAAATGATGCAGAGAAAGCTTTTGACCCAGTCCAACACTCATTCATGTTCAAGGTCCTACAGAAAATTGGAATAGATGGACTCTATCTTTAAAAAATTGGAATAGAAGGCCTCTACCTCAATTTGATAAAAGCCATCCATGAATCCCAATGGCTAATATAACTCTAAATGAGGAAAAAATAAAATCTTTTACTCTTACATCAGGTACAAGACAAGGATGACTTCTATCACCCCTCCTATTTGATATAGTTTTGGAATCATTAGCTACAGCCATTAGAAAAGAGGGAGAAATAAAAGGAATAAGAATAGGTAAAGAAGAAATAAATTATCACTATTTGCTCATGACATGATAGTTTACTTGGAAGACACAAAAAACTCCACCAAGAAGCTACTAGAATTGATATGCAAAATCAGTGGTATAGCAGGATACAAAGTCAATACTCAAAATTCAATAGCATTCCTCTACTAAGAGGGGAACTATAAAAACAATACCTTGAACAATAGCACCGCAAAAATGAAATACCTTGGAATTCATTTAACCAAGGAAGTCAGGCATTTTTTCACTGAAAAGTACAGTACCCTTAGAAAAGAGATCATAGAGGATATCAGAAAATGGAAAGATATTCCATGTTCCTGGATAGGAAGAACCAACATCGTGAAGATGGCCATACTCTCAAAATTGTTGTGCAGATTTAACACAATCCCTATCAAACTGCCACCAACATACCTCCCAGACCTGACTTGAAATCGTACTACAAAGCTACTGTGATTAAAATTAACATGGTATCTGCAAAAATATAGGCCTGAGGATCAATGGATTAGAAGGCACAGAAGCCTCTACGAACACACTCAGCCACCTGATCTTCTACAAAAGGACCAAACACACTTACTAGAAGAAAGATGGCTTCTTTAACAAATGGTGCTGGAAAACCTGGCTTTCTACATGCCAAAAACTAAAACTTGATCTAGGTCTATCACCATGCACAAAGCTAAAGTCAAAATGGGTTAAAGATATAAACATTAAAAGAGAAACACTCAATCCCCTAGAAAAGAAAGTAGGAGGAACTCTTGAAGACATAAGGGTAGGCAAAGAGTTCATGAACAAATATATATTCGCATGGGAAACACCTGAAAGAATTAACAACTGGGATCAACTCTTCTTGAGAAGTTTTTGCATGTCAAAAGAAATTGTCAACAAAGTGAAAAGACAACCCAAAAATTTTGAAAAAATCTTAACTCAATGGTCTGCTCTCTAGAATTTATAAAGAACTAAGATACATTAGGGCCCTCAAGTTTAAAGACCCAATTCAGAAATGGGCATCTGAGATGAATACTCACTTCTCAGAGGATGAAATTAAAGAAGTGAATAAATATATGAAAAAATGTTCCACATCACTAGCCATCTGTGAAATGCAAGTTAAAACAACACTGAGATACCATCTCACTCTGGAAAGAATGGCTATAATAAAGAAATCAACCAACAACAAATGCTGGAGAGGATGTGGGGAAAAAGGGAACCCTTGTCCACTGCTAGTGGGAATGTAGACTGGTGCAAACATTGTGGAGATCAGTGTGGAGACTCCACACAAAACTAGGACTGGAAATCCCAATTAAGCCGGCTATCCCCCTACTCAGAATTTTCCCACAGGAACTAAAAATGTCATATCATAGTGATATATGTGTACCAATGTTTATAGCAGCACAATTTGTGATAACAAAATCTTGGAAACAACCAAGATGCCTGTCTGCTGACGAATGGATGAAAAAGATGTGGAATTTTTATACAATGGAGTAATACTCAGCTATGAAGAGTGAGAAACTTGAAGCATTTATATTGAAGTGGATGCCACTTGAACATATACTCATAAGCGAAATAAACCAGACACATATGTGCAAATATCGTGCAGTCCCCCTAGTATAAGGAATGAAAAGAAGAAATACAAATAGGAAGGTATGACAACAACTAAGAAGAATTTAGTCAGATAGTGAGAATACACTGAACTGCATATGTTGCAGGGTAATAATCAGCATGTCTTCTAGATGGTTAACAACCTCAGTTTTCAGATCAAAATTTGAAGAAATGGAAGGGCTGCAAGGTCAGCCAACATTTTGGCCCTAGCCTTTCAAGATCAGTGAAGACTCAGGACATAGGAGAACCTGTACTGTAACGTCATGGAACTCAGTTGTGCCCCAAATGATCTGATCAAAGAGATGGTGGAGCCACAGAGGAATGCGATCGATGATGTATAATGTGGCTAAGGAGAGTGACATGAAGAGAAAACTTTCTCTCAGGCTTTCATAGAGAGCAAACTTGTCAAGCAATGGCTGTGACTCATCCACATGGCTGACACTACAAAGGATCTACAGAGTGAGATACAGGGTTACAGGATAAACCCTGAGGGGACTTGACTGGCCTCATTAGATACAAAAATTACAATTTTTGTTATATAGGTCTTGTTTTATCTCTGTCTTAACCATGTAGCAGAAAAATATAAAAATGAGGTATACAAATAGGGCCATAATAATAAGCTGAGCTGTAAATGGCTCTAGTCAACAACTTCTTCAGATAATCCACTATTATTGTGGACTGCTGGATTGTGTTGGATTGTTTCACTGAATTCAAGCACCCATAATAATTGAATGACAATAGAATACCCATCTTTGACAGTACTAAACAACAAAAAAGGGGATACAAAGGAAGAACCATTCTGTGTTTGTATAAATGCTACAGTTAGGATAAATATGCAGTACTTTTGCATAATTCTATGAGAAGAAATATGTGCACTAATAGTGTTTGGCCAGGATATCCTGTCTGCTTCTTGTACTGTAGGTAAGCACTAGGAAGATAACAATGTAAAAATTATTAATTATTGAAACTGTACTATAATTCAGCTTTTAAAAAAAGTTAGGTATAGAGCTACATTCTCTTAATTCATTGATTAGAGGCATCTGCTCTAATAGTGTTATTTTAATAGAGTATCATGTATGTACCTTGTACAATGAAAAGCCACTACAAAAACAATGTGCCATGCATTAACTGTTGAATCTGTTCTATTAATTTGATTTGAAATTGTGTCATTGCTGTTTGTTCTTCAATAAAATAAAATAAAGAAAAGAAACCAGAATTGGATTCTTCCTGGAAGAATTAGCAACATCATACCACAGTAATCTATGTACATCCACATCTACAGCAGCACAATTTGTAAGAGCTAAATCTTGAAAATAACCCTAATGCCAGTCAACTGACAAAAAGATAAAAAGTGGCCTTGTAAGTGGAGTGGATTACTACTTACCCATAAAGGATAAACTTGTGATGTTTATGGGTAAGTGGATGCAATTGAGTCCACACTCATAAGTGAAATAAGTCAGGCCCATGTGTGTAAACACTGCATTGTCTTCCTAGTCTGAGAAACTGCAAGAGTACAGAGGGTCCAAAATGTGTAATAGACATTGTGAAATGCAAAGAAATTGTTCAAAAAGAAAGAGAGGGAAAGGAGAAAAGAAGGATGCAAAAAGGAATAGAAACGAAACAGTTATACTACTAGTTTCCCTTAGCTCATTGAAAATAAAGGTGTGTTCTAAAATATTTTGGGGAATTTTGCATGTCCATATCTTTTACTATGAGCAACTACTTTGAAAATAATAAGATGCAATGCATTAACTGCTACCATCCTATTTTCTAATGAAATTTTGCTTTTTTCCATAAAATAAAGTTTTAAAATATAAGTCCCAGTGCCTTTGTTACTACAAAAGCCACAGCCTCTTCCCGACTCTTTCCATCTCCAGCACCCACTTCTGCTCCCGCATGCCTCTCCCTTCTCTCCAGCCACAGTGGCTTCTTCGCTACTCCTCAAACCCATCAGGTGCGCTGTCCCTGCAGGTTTCATATCACGGCTCTCTGTGCATGGCATGTTCTTCTCCCCACTTCTCTGCTGTTACTCCCTGCTTCCTTAGTTCCACAAGTTTTTATTCAACATAATTCCTCTGGCAAATTGTGAAGAAATTACTTCTTTAATTTGAAAAAAAATGGCTGTCTACCTAAAAACTTCAGCAAATATCCTAAGTAAAGGTGAAATTGTAAGCTCTGTTTCCTAGAGACTGGTACTAGAAAAACATGTTTAGCAGTACATTACTAGAACATGTTTAGGGCAACAAGAGACAGTATTAACAGACAGCAATCTATACATGTGCACATGTAGAATATACAGAAATTCTACAGATAAGCCAAAGCATTAGAATTTAAAAGCTAAGCTTTAAAAGAAGCTGTTTACCAGTCCATATATATATATATACTATATATATATATGTGTGTGTGTGTGTGTGTGTATGTTTATATATGAATAGACATATTTTTTTGTGGAACTGGGGATTCAACTCAGGCCCTTGCGCTTCTCAGGGAAGCGCTTATTCTACCAAACTATCTCCCAGGCCCCTACATATATGTGTAAAATACAAATGTGTTTCTATTTCTGTGGCTTATCAGAAGTAAATCTTCTTTTTTTAATTTATTTTTTATTTTATTGAAGTACAAATATCAATCAGACAGTTTTAAGACACCTTAACAAGACAGATTCGATAAATTAATACATTGCAAACTGTTTTCATACTGTTTTTGGTATCATACAGAAGTAAATCTTAATCATAAGGTGATACCATACAGAATAGCAAAAACAAGTGCAGGAAATTTTTAATAACTCACAGATAACTACAAAGAAAATTATAAGATATCATCAAAATAAGGAATACCTGAATAAAGGCATCTTCATGCATTAAAATTGTTAGTACCATAGAGTTGTCCACTAATTAACCTATGAATTGTAATACTAATAAAACTATAGAGTTTCATGTAGAAATTTTAGGGCATTATGAAATGAATTTTAAAGACTAGACAAGATAATCTTTTCTTTTTTAACTAAAAGAGCTGACAAGTTTATTTTCACATTTCACAATACAAATGAAACTAGTTTTTGCCCTTCTGTTTACTGTACTTCTCCCTTCAAAACATTCTTTGATAGAAAGGGGGAGCAAGTCTTCCTTGTCATTCGTACTTTCAGAAAACACCTAGAGTCACAGCATCACTATCCCTGGGGAAGCAGAACAAATAATATAAAACTGATACAGAGAGGCCGCCTCTCCACTTTTATCAGTGTGGTCAAGTCATTCCTGACCGAGTGGACCCCATCATGCACCAAGCCAGCGGTCGCATCATTGGAGGCCCAGGCATCGTGGGCATGGGCCTCCCATGGTGGCCTCATTCCAGGGAGGAGGGCGGCTCATCATTGTCATCATGGGAGGGTCTCCCATATGGGGTGCTGGCATCATACCAGGGCTAGGAGGACCCCAGAGACTGGGTGGAGGTGGGATCATAACCCCTACTGGGGGAGAGAGGAGTGGAGATTGGAGTAGGAGGGATTTTTCCTGGTTGAAAGGCAGCCGTTGTTTTGCCAGTCAGGCTCTGAGCTTGCTCTTCCATCCATTTCTGTTAGTAATCTTTCTCATTCTCTTTATGTCTCCTACCATCGAAGTGTGTCTTTCTCACAGACAGAGAGTCATGGGTGAGGTACGTATTGCAATAGTCGCAATAAAACTTAGGCATGTTGCTCTGCAGGCCATTAGTGACTCCGCCTGCAAGATAATCTTGAAGAAGCCCAAATGTTGAAGCACTTCCATTACCAGATATCAAGATATATTACATAGAACTTATTAAGACAGCATAGCAACAGAGCAAAGGTAAGTAGTGAGTGAAAAGTCAGAAGAGAGTGAATAGGTAGATTTATACAGCCACACAACTGGTTTCCTGCAGGACATCTCTGGGGCATGAAGAAGAGTGATCTCCCCGATAAAGGATACTAAGCCTATTAGGTAGTTTTAAAGGAAATACACAGTGGTGCCTCAGTTCAAAAACTTAATTCTTTCACAATTCTGTTCACAAAGCAAATTGGATGTGAACTGAATCAAATTCAATGCTATATATAATTCAATGAGAAATATATCATCTTAACCCCCAAATTGCATTATTCTCAGAAAGTAATTATCAGTGTTTGAAGTCTATTTGACTAACTTTTTGCCTCACTATGAATGATTGGCTCCAGGACTCCAGTCCTACAGATAGCACAGGATTCAAATCCTTCATATAAAATTAGAGTACCACTTGCATAAATACTATATAAATAATTGCTGTACTTTACTGCTGAGGAAAAAATGCTGATATATGCTCACACATATTTGCTGATATATGTGCAAATATTTCTGAATATTTTTAAGCCACAGTTCACTTGAGTTCATGGATTTGAGAACATAAGCACAGGGAGGTGACTGTGTATGTGTGTGTGTGTGCGCGCGCGCAGCCAAAATATCTGAAGAATATGACCTATAAGCAATAGGAAAATATGTAAAAGATTTGAAGAAGTATTTCACAAAAGAAGACATCAAACAGGTTGACAGTTTAAAACGTGTTCATTGTCCCCAGTTATGATAAAAATACATATTAAAGTGAAGTACTTTTAAACAACTATCGTAAATGAATGAACTGATAAGAATACAAAACAATTGCAATATTTAGGGGTTACTGGCAACTATGTGATTTGGTATCACCACTTTAGTAACTTTTTAATTCAGTTAATTTGAACAAATGGAGTCTATGATGTCCTCATTCCAACCCTAGATATTTATCCACTAGTAAGACATAGGTACACATGGCATAGATATATATACAGATTTATTTGTTTGAGAAGATTCACTATAATGCTATTCATACCAGTGAAACATTACAAGCAACTCAATGTCAGTTAACAATAAAATGCACAAATAAGTTGTGATATATTCATGTAAAGAACGTCTCTACAGCCATGAACATTACACTTGCTACATGAAACAATGTAAGTAAATTTCATAAACATAATATTGAGAAAAAGAAATCAGAAGAAAAAAGTATACATTATATACTCATAGTTTTATTTTTCTAATGCAAGAAATATTAATTAGGGATATAGAAACCAGGACCGTGCTTGTCTGTCTCACAAGGGCGCATAAGTGAGTATAAAATGATGCTAAAATGTCAAGTCCTTAACCCAAAAACGTACATGTCTATACAGTAATTTTGTGCATGAACATTAAACTTCATTAAAAATATTAATTTAGGGGATGGGAAGATAGCTCAGTAGAATAAGCACTTGCCTGCAAGAGTAAGGGCCTAAATTCAATCTCTGGTTCTGCCAAAAAAAAATTAATTTAAAAAGTTTACTTCACCTTGAGATTTCTTGTTCATCTCAACCAAAAGTTATACCCCTCCCTGCCATATTTCACATGTCCCTTCCTTGCTTTATTTTTCCTTAATTTCTCACCACTTAATTTATTTCATTTCCTCTAGAACTGAAAAATTGCAGTGCAAGTAGTATTTCTTTTGGAAATAAAATAAGAAAATCCGAGTATTTTAGTGGAAAGTGAGACATGAGATCAGAAAGTCAATTTAGACAGGTATCAGGTAAAAAGTAATTTACCCTATGCATTTATAGGGGCTCAGTTCTCTTGGCAAATTTAAATAACTTTTTAAAGCATACCCCTTGGAGTTACTCTACCACCCTAGGAGGGGTGAGACTGCTAGATTAGTCACATTTGCCAGTTCTGTCAGTTGCTGTATAAGGGTTGCTTCTAGAAGCGTCTGGTCTCCTTTGTGTACAGCCAGAGCAGGTGGGGACAAATCTTCATCGTTTCAGGGGTTCACAGTGGATACTCAGGAAATCTGCTGGGATATGGACTGAACACATTAGGCAGTTAAAACATTGCATCTTGGGCTGGGGAGATAGCTCTGAAGTTTAAGCGCCTGCCTGGCACGTGCAAGGTTCAGTCCCAGTATTGTACACATGTCTGTAATCCCAGTGATGGAGAGGCTGAGACAGCAGCATCCCTACAAATCCATGTATACTGAGATCTTGTATCAAATAAATAAACAAAAGATTTTTAAAAATTAAAAATAAATTTTTTTATCTTATTTATGAACACTACCTAGATCATTTTTCAAAAAGGGCAGAGTGTTGGTTTTTAGGGATTTGTTTTTGTCCAGCATACAGAATATGCTCAATAAACATTTGTCAAGAGACTTCCGGAAAGATGGTGGAGTGGTGAGCAGCAGAGACAGAGCCTCTCCAAGATTTACTATCCAAACACTGGATTGCAAAAATAAGAGAAAGAGAAAAAGGAGGAAAGGGGATTCCCAGGACGCCGAAAGCCTCTGCAGCAAGCACTAAAGCCCATGGGGGTGGGGGAGAAACTTCAATAAAGAAGATAGAGGAAGAAGGCCATCCTTTCTGCGAGAGCCTGGACTCACTGCAGGGAGGGACAGCTTGAAAGTGCAGATGCACAGTGCCTGTCCTTCACCCCAGAGGCCTCCCTGAGAAGCACACCACCAGAGCAGAGCAGTGGATGCAGCGGACTGCAGCGGACTGCAGCAGACACAGTGGATTCTGGTGGCTGGTGAGCTAATCCTTCCAGACCTCCCTGGAGAGATGGCCATTGGCCAGGGGCCACATGGAAAGAGGCCAACTAGTACGAGCCTCACAACAGCAGTTAGCTCCACCTAGTGGCTGCCAGCCAAGTTCAAGCTCACCGCAGGAGCAGGAATTGCCGCAGGCTGGGCGGGTCTAGTTCCAGGCTGGCAGCCTGAGGCCAACCTAATTTTCGTGGAAATAAGGATGCAAACGTGCTGGAATTAGCCAGTACCTTACCATGGAGCTGTTACTGACTTTCTGGGATCATTGACAAAGAGCTGGATTCTCTGCCCATGTTGTCTACCAGTGGCAACACACGTATCAGCATATTTGTCAAACGAGCAAGGGAACAACCACCAAACATAGCATTTACGTCTAGGTAACGGCTTTTAAATTACCTTTCAATACACACTACTAAAAGAAGAAAAATGCCTCAGTGGTGATGGCACTTGCCTGTGTGTCGCAGCACTGAAGCAGAAGCAGAAGGGTCCAGAGTTTGACATCCACATGGACTTCGTAATGGGTTTAAGATCAGCCTGCATTACTTAGCAAGACCCTGTATTTAAAAAAAAAAAAAAAAGGAATTTAAAAAAAGAGAGAGATAACACTGATTTTCTGAATTCATTGGCAGAAATCCCCTGTGTGGCAAAATAAAAGCTTTTCTCTATACTATATAATTTATCAACATTTCTAGTTTGTTGGTGTGATTGCTTCTTTGTTATAGGTAGAAAGTGAGGGGTGTGACATAAATATTCTTTTTGCCAGGAAGTAGTTTGAATAAGTGTATACAGTCCTCACCAATTATCTGTAGGGAATTCATTCCAGGATCCCTGTGAATACTAACATTTGCAGATTCACAGGTTTCTTTTGTAAAGTAGTATAATATTTGCCTATAACTACTCATTTTCTCCCATATACTTTAAAATATGCCTAAATTACTTATAACACCTAATGTAAAGTAAATACTGCATCATATAGGTAAAATGATGAGAAAAAATTTCTGTACATATAATACGTATTTTTCCCTAGTATTGTTAGGTCTGAGAAGCCCACTGCGTGAAGAAAGACTCCAAGAGACGTCCTCTCATGTAAAAGCAAGGGGATTTTATTTTCCATGCATGCATGGGGCTCACTGAACACGCAGGGACCGAGAGCCCCGAGTTGACTGTGGGCTGGGTTTTAAGCCAGAAGACAAAGGGAGGAAGGGTCTTGTAAGCGCAGTTACAGAAGCGAATGGCATTGGTTAGTTTAGGTTGACCTTTAAAATAATTGGTGGGTTTGAGAGTATATGGCTTTTTATTGAAACTAAGAGGGACAGGCAAAAGGACAACTATGAGTTAACTCTGTGGTTTTGACTGTTTTTAAGACTGGCTGGGTCACAATGGCCTGTCTTAGGAGAGTGTTCCCAGGCTAGAGATTAAATGTTTTTCTAAGCTAGGCCCCAGCTGAGGTTTGTGTGTCCTCTTTGTTTTGGGAATATAGGTGATTTAAGCTCTATGGCCATAAGCAGACAT
>PVKA01010052.1:0-65765 GCA_004027165.1 Ctenomys sociabilis
AAAAAAAATCCTGGAGGAGAAAAAAGTCAAAGATTCTCAGAAAAGGGGAGGTCTGATAGTGGCAGAGGCAGGGAAAGCGTAAAGCACAAGCAGTTGATGGTATGCGACAGTACAGGCCGCCAGCACCTGGGCATCATGACACAGATTCTGCACCTGTTGGCCCACCAGGCTGAATCCTCTTCAGAAGTAGATACAGATTTTTCTCTTTGACCTTGGTATTAACAAGTCTTCACTTTTCCTTCACCTGGGATTCACAGGTACTTAGAGTAAATGATCGTTTATGACTTGTAGTATTAATCTGAAGTAATCACATGTATGTGAAGAGCAAGAAGTCCTTAGTTTTTTTTATAATAAATAGTAAAAAAGTGTTTTCTTTTTTCACCTCCCATTCTTCCTCTTCCTCCTCCTCCTCCTCTCCCTCCTCCTCTTTCTCTTCCTTCATTGTCTTTGTTTTGTTTTTAAGGAAAAAATATTACAAATGTGATCACACACTTGGAATAGGGCAGAATCCTCATTCCACTAAGAGAAATGACTCACAACTGTGTATACGCATTTTGACTTCTGGAAATCCATGGCATCTCCAAAAAACATTTTTCATTGTCTCTTTTTTATATAAGCAGTGCAAAAATGACCCCATAGGTGGTCATTACCCTGATGTTCTGAATTCTGCTTTAAGTGCTTCATGAAACTCATGTTTGATATGTATTTCCTTTCCACAACATAATCAAATTAAGCTTATTTCTAAAAGATGGTGACACTGTAATAGATGCATCAAGGTAGGTTTTTGCTTGGGTAATTGCCCGAGGCAGTGCTTCAATGAAGGCCACAGAATGTACAGATGCCAGATCCTAGCTCCCTCTCATCCTACAATGAACTCTGTTAATCAGGAGCTCCCTTATAACCCCTAAATCTTTAGCTTGAGAGGCAAAGAAACCAACCTAGCTTAGAATTCCTCCTGTGATGGGGCTGGTGGGCAGAGGGATCATGGTGGTGGTGAGGGGTTAGGGAACTCTGTCCAGAGAACAGCAGAGGATGTAGTAGCACACTGCACCAGCCACTTGCAGATACTCATTTTACAATGCAGGTGTCAGTTCTTCCTTTTTCTCTGTCAGCTATCAAGTAGATTTCCAACATACTTCTTTCATAAAGGCAGAATTGATTTCTGTCACTTATAAGTACAAAGCCTGACTGGCCTACTTTTTCCTAAGTAACAGGATGTATAAAGCAAGTGTACCTTGTAGTACTGCTAATTGGACAATTTCTAGGGAGAATGCATTTTAAGAATCTTAACAATTGCCAAGTGACAGGTGATGACACTTCAAAAGAACATCATTATGAATGTCTTAACAGTTGCCAAATGACAGGCAGTAGAGCTCCAAAAGAATATCATTATGACTGAACACAAAGGAAGTTACATTGCTTTAAGTAGCTCATGTGATCCCCCAAACTCCAGAAGACACTTTCACTGGACTGTGAAATGTTAAAACTTGCTACTTTTAAACAAAATATGTCTGGTTAATTTATGTAACTTGTTCTGTAGTTGGAATCAGAGGAAGGAATAATATTGAGAATTAGGTAATCTGTAAACAGAAGAATTGAATATTTTAAAAGGGGATCTATAAAAAGGGCCCCCTTCATTAGCTTATTCAAATAAAGAACATGTGGGTAATATTTATGTACTAAATGAAGGGAGACACAACACAAAGTAGACACAAACAGAATCAAAAGCACTCAGCATCAAGCCATGAGGCATGACTGGAATTTATAGAGAAAGTTTAAGTTAAAATAACAGTTACAGTTGAAGACACATTAAACTCTCCCACAAAATTCCCCCTTGCTCCAAACATACTCACTTATCCCATTATTCTTGGCCTTTCTTCTTCTTCTTCTTCTTCTTCTTCTTCTTCTTCTTCTTCTTCTTCTTCTTCTTCTTCTTCTTCTTCTTCTTCTTCTTCTTCTCCTTCTCCTTCTCCTTCTCCTTCTCCTTCTCCTTCTCCTTCTCTTCCTCCTCCTCTTCTTCCTCCTCCTCCTCTTCCTCCTCCTTCTTCTTCTTATTTCCTGGCACTTTTTAAAAACTGTTGTTAAAGTCCTGTATAGTGAGTGGCTTTAGCTGCACTGTCAAGACTACCTTGACATTCTAAATTTAATAAAAATAACTACCTTTTATGTTTTTCTTAATTTTGGAGAAGAGCCAGAAGTCAGATGGTACCAGATCTGATGAATAAGGTGAATGAGGACACACAGCAATGTTTTTGTGGGATGGTCCTTGGAATTCACTGTATTTTGACCATACCTCACAAAGACATTCATGAAAGAGACTCCCAGAACTGCTTCAGAAAGTGATGAGAATGGTGGGATCAATGTGTTCAAGGTGAGGAGAAGTAGTCTGAGAGGAGCTCATGGCAATTAGTTTTATTGTAATAAATGATTCTAATTTAAAATCATTGTATGCACAACATTATAAAACCTTTGTATGTGCAATGTAATTTGATGTTTAGGCTGGACTTTGATTTTTAATCTGTATTGCAGCAATGTGTCCAAAATAAGATATGGTAAGACACCCACCAGATCTCCATGGATGCTCTGCATAATTAGAACAAGTGCATCTTGTGAAAGACACACTGACAAAAGAGAATGGGCAGAATCACATGACTGCTCTGGATCTATCACTTTAACATGGCACATGTCTCCACAACATAATGGGCTTCCTGTGCCGGTCAACCACACATGGCAAGGCCTAAACTCCTAAGCTCTAGCTTTCACCATTTTCTCTTACAGGTGTCTAGAGCTGACACATCCTTTTTACCTTTCAAAAAACCAAAAGTTGCTTATTCTTATTTAGCCTTACAAAATTGAAAGTGAAAATTTTGAATTAACTAATAATATTGTTATGTTGGAAGTGATTTCCAAAAATTTTGCTGGCTGTAATGTAGCTCACAGGAGAGCAACAGTTGCAAATCCATGCCACTCAGTCAACAAGGGGCTTAAGATGGGCCCACTGAATGGTTTTCTTTTAGGTAGGATCTAAGTTACATTCCCATCTCTCAAGAGAAGGCCATGATTGACAAATGTGATTTACAGTTTATGCAAATTTCAAGTGCTTCTGCCAAATCCCAGAGATTCTGATTCACTAGAAGCAGGCCCTGGGCATCTGTATGAAATTATATTTTCAATAAATAATATATGCACAGGAGATAAATTTTAAAATTTCAAAAAGATTTACAAATAAAAGTATTTTTTAAAGCAATATCCTTTCTTTCCTCCTAGGGAACAATTATTCTTACAACTTTCCTTATTTATTTATTTGTTTGTTTATTTTGGGTACTGAGAATCAAACTCTGGACCTCACACTCTCCAGGCAGGCACTATACTACTGAGCTATATGCCTGGGCCCTTTTCTAATTCTTTATCTAGACATTATTTTTTTCCATTCAATAACATATTTAATGCATCATTTCTTGCCCTTAAAAGTTTTCAAAACAATTCGACAACTAAAGACCTTATTTGACCAAAATCTTTCCATGTCTTAGACTCTTCCAATATTTTACAAGTAGTTTTGTTAGAAGTAGAATTCTTTTAGAAGATCTCATCTAATCCACATTTTCTTATTCTTATCTGCCAATCCAACTTACCTATCAATCTAAATTAGTATTTCGCCATAGTTTCCTATAATAGAGTTTTTCATGGGACCACCTAGTACATGGGAAACTTTTACCCTAGGGATCTAGGAAATAGTCAACCCTTGTAAAATTTTAGCCTTGTTATATTATTTTGATTTTGTTATCTATTATGCATAAGTAACAGAATTTCAAAGGGTTTTGTTTGTATTTGTATTCTAAGAACTCTATAAGCTTTTACTAGTATGTTATTTATTCTCTATACTAGATAAGCAAAAGGAAAGAAGCAAAAGTAAGCTAGTTTCCATCTACTTGTAGTTAGAATTTATCCAGCACAAGTACTTTGCTGTTTAAATATTGATTTGTGTGTTTAAAAATTAAGCAGAAAACCTCTCTGATACTAGACATGCACTAAAATAAATTGGAATTGGTTTCTGAGTTTCGATATTGCAATTCTTATTGAAAGCAACTGAGAAAAAGAAAGCTAAATGACAAGAAACTACAGGCATATCCTCAAGGCCAGAAATTAGAAGACAGACAGAAGACAGACATATATCTAGGGAATTTTACATTTTCTTCTTCATGAACTTAGCTAAATAAAAGTGTAATATTTCAGGTCATCATTTTGGGCCTAAGAGGTACATTGCAAGTAATAGGTACACATGAGTGGTAAAAACTACCTTCTTTTGAAAGTAAAAATATTTTCCAGACTACTTTGTTTTTAGAGTTTTGTTCTTGCCTGAGATAAGTGTACATTTAAAAACAGTCTAGTCACTGGATAGTCAAAATTAAGTAGTTGCCTTTAACACTTTGGGTAGAATAACATACTAATAGTTGCTCATTTTTCTACATTTGAAATTTTTATTAATTCTTTCTTACGGTGGAAAACACTTCTTTCTCTTTTCTATAGAAAATACATATGCAGCCAGTTACTTAAATTGAATCGTAATGTGAGTCATGAGCACATATGAATAAATCACAAGGCTTGAAATAGAATTTTACATGTTCAGTACATTTCAAAAAAAGAACCTTAATAATCTCAAAGTTTAATTCAAATCTATGCTAATTCCAGAGTGTAAATGATCTGATAGGCACTATTTATTACTGTGACACTTAGATTATTCTCATTTTTAAAAGACAGTAACAATTTTTACAATATTACCTATGCAGTGAGGCCTTCCATTTTTATGATGTATAGTCAAATATAAATGTATGACATATTTTAACTTGAGAACTAATTTATAAATCATTTTTATTATTTATTACATTTTTCAGGCATGCTAACCATATTTTTAAGTTTAAATTGATTTTTATAACGTGGAGGAAATATTGTTCTTGTGTTTGATATTGCATTAGAAAATGATTAATGGTACTTCTAGAAGAACAGCTAAGAATCATTTTTTACTTGTACACCAACACTATAAACACTGCTCATGAAAAGAATTCATAAATAGAAAGTATAGCTGGGAGGTATGGAATTTTCCTCCCCTCTCTTTCTTTCCCTCCTCCCACCTGAATGTGGTACTGGGGATTGAACCCAGGACCAATTGCACGTGAGGCAAATGCTCTACAGTTAGGCTACATTTTCAGCCCTCAATTATTTGTAGATAAGGTTACTTCCACTTGTCAACTGGAAAGAGCATTGGGGGAATGGATTTTTTAAAAATTGAAATTCAGTTTTAGAGTTTTTTAAAAAGGTTTTGGAGAACTATCTCAGATTTTTACAGCCGCAAAACAGTACTTTACCCTTTCTTATTGCCATATTCAGTTTATACTACGTCTGATCAATGTATTAATGCCTTATGCTTACTTAAGACACTTAAAAATAAAATGCAGTAATTTTAGAGAGACCTACAATATACTAACTGTTCTGAACTAGAACTATGCCTTACCTTTACATTATTATTTTTTGATCAAAGCCTCTTTTGAATTGACCATCTGTTTCAAAGATGCAAAGAATATTCTTTTTCTTAGGCACTGACTGAGGTTCAAGAGCAAATAAAGAGTGAATTTTCAAAGAGAGTAAGTGAAGCAGTCCTTACAGACAAAAGCTATACTGTCTGAGAGGAATGAAGTACCTGTAAATCCCACTGATACAAATGAAGTGAGTATGCTTCCAGTAACAAACACAAATATAATCAGTTTCATTGCAGATAATCAAGAAAGTCTTTGTAGTGGTAGCAATACAAATATAACCATAAGTTAGTGCTCCTAAGGCAAATCTAGACAGCAACAGAAGCAGGGGGCAAGACTCTGGAAGCACGACATACAATCAGAAAGAGTGCTGCACGGCACCTTAAGGGCCTAGAGCGCATAAGGAAAGTGTCCAGGAGCTAAGGCCCGGTGGGCTGGCCGAGATCAGGTAATGAAGAGCTTCCGACCATGCGAAGTTGAGTGTGAAAGTCTTTAGATTGTTTACATTTACTTTTGATATTTTTTAAAGTGTTTATAAAAGTTGAACTACGTTTCCTAAGAAATATTGCAAGTAAATCCAATATATAAAAATGTAAGGCAAAAAATAAAAGTAAGATACAACTTTGGGCCGACCAAACAACTCAGCGGATTAAGTGCCCACAAGCAGATGAAGGGGCCGGAAGTTTGATCTCCGTGCCAGCTCCACCCTCAGCTCCACCCTCAGGACTCGCTGAGAGGGCAATTGAGACTGGGCGTGGTGGCACACACCTGCAATCCCAGCTCTTGGGAGGCTGTAAACAGGCGGATCACTACAAGTCCGATCTAGCGGTGAAACCCTGAACACCCTGTACAAATACAAAAAATAAAATAATGTAAGGTCTGTGCAGTAGCTTAGTGGTGGGTCCCCAGTTCAAGGTGTAGCATCACAAAAATACCTAGATCTAAACACAGAGCGCCCCGTTGAAGCGAGCGTTAGATGTCTTGAGTCACAGTAGTGGTACGAAGGCTTGTTTCAGATAATGGTCACCTGAATATTTACAAACACCCAAAGAGCAGATACATTTCCTTTTGAGTGTTGTCAAGTAATTTGATGCTAACTGTCCCTCCCGATGTCCACACATTAACTTAGTCCCCAGAAGATATTATTTGCAGGTGAAAACTTTAAGAAGTAAGGTCTACAAAGAGGTTTTAGGTCATGAAGGGCAAGTCCTAGTAGAGAACTGTGGGACTCTGGTCCTTTTTTCACCTATTTACTTCCTAGTCATGAGGCGAGTTGCTTTGCTCTGCCCTGCGCTCCCCAACATGAAGTGCTACCTCAGCACCAAGTTCAAAAGCAGCAGAACCAAGGGACCACGGACTGAATCATGGCAAGGTCTGAGCCAAAGTGCGCTCTTTCTCCTGTAGTTGATTATCCCAGGTCAGGCAAAGATAACTAACACAGGCATCATGTCCTCTGAACCCTTTCAGTCAGAATAATGGCTTTTAGTCTTATTTTTATAGGAAATTTTAAGAAGTACCCACATCAGAGAAGAATATAACATTATGAGAGAACTTGTTTGCTTAACAATATACGTCCTGCTTGCCTCCTGATTAGAAGAAATCTGCTTTAGTTTGACAGGGTCGTAACAATGAAGTTGAATGTGGCAGTTAGTGGAATCTTGTTAGGAGATATATTACTCTTGGAAATGCCTGAGCTTACATCTTGCTTACATTACCTGTTCACGATTAGAGCTGATGCTGGTAATAGTACTTTGATTTATTATATACTGTATAAAAATGATAGGAAGAAAACAAAAGGAGACAAAAGATATTCAGATTGGAACAGTGCGTTGCAAAAAAAACAAGATGAATTTTTTTTTCTTGGCAGATCTGGGGATTGAACTCAGGCCCTTGCACTTGCCAGGGAAGTGCTTATTCCACTGAGCCATCTCCTCAGCCCCTACAAGATGAATTCTACTGAGTAATATGGACTTTTCTTAAATTTCTGTCATGTACCTTCACTCTCTCTCCAGAAAATCTTCAGAAGCTATCTATATAGGGTGATGTGTTTTGTCAAGTTGAGAAGCTTAAGCAAGCAACTCAGCAGGGGCCAGGGTCTTCACTGTAAACAGGTCCATCCTGTGTAAAAGGAGGACACGGAGACGGTGTGAGTGGTCCCCTTACCCTCAGGGTTGGTAGCCTGCTTACAATATTGGGGAGGAAAAGTCCTGTTCTCTTCCGTTTTGCCCTTGCTGCTTTTGCTGTCTTCTTCCACCTTCAAGTGCTGACCCTGTACATGCCACCCTGCCTTGGAGTCAGCTGGTTACAGGTTTTTTTTTTTTAATTTGTCTTTGTGAGACAGAATTTCACTATGGAGTTCAGGCTGGCCTTGAACTCACTATCTAGCCTGATCATCAGGATAAGTGACTTATAGTTTATCAAGAAACTTACTTCTTGGGTCGGTCAAATAGCTCAGTGGATTTAAGCACCTGCAAGCAGCCTCAGATGCCTGGGTTTGATCCCTGGGCCTGTTGTGCAGGCCCCACCCCCAGGGCCCCCTGAGAAGGCAACTGAGACTGGTCATGGTAGTGCGCACCTGTAATCCCAGCTCTTGGGAGGCTGTAAACAGGCAGATCACTATGAGTCCAATCTAGTAGTGAGATTCTGAACATCCTGTACACCCTTCCCTAAAATACAAAAACAAAATAAAACAAAACAAAACAAAACAAAAAACATACTTCTCACCACAACTTAGAAGAATCATGTTACCTTAAGTCTTTGTGAAACTGTAGTGTCTGGTTGAGATGTTAATTAGAATCATAATGGCATCTGATCCCCAATTTTCTCTGCTACTTGAATTTTAAGTCAAAGCTGATTTTCCTCTCCTCTTGTCTATCTACTGGTACTAAATTAATATTTGGGAAGAATTTGAACAGTTGTGAAATGGGTAGGCAAGTGTCATTTTGAGCATTGATTTCTTGATCTTAGGAGATAATAAATTCATCTACATTAAGAATTGTTTAGAATAAATATTAATATTATTTCCCCTACCTAGCAAAGGTCTAGTTTATTAATTTACTCAGAGAGTCACAGAATCAGATGTTAGATTCAAAGTAATGATGAAGTACCCACAGAAAGACGGAGATGGGTAGGAAGACTCAGCCCAATGGCTGGGCCCTTGCCTTCAAAATGTGCAGTGTTCATTTATTCTCTTATTCCTTTGATTAAAAAGTAAAGTGCCAAGTTTTCAGGGACTGCGACATTCATTTTGACAGGCCCTAAAAAAGAGTCAACTTACCTGTCTTATGGGGAAAAAAAGTCAAGTAGATATGTTGAGTCATTATAGTGATTAAGAATCAAAACAAGAGCAATGCTTTTAGTAAAACACATAAACTAGGAATGTTGTAAAAATTTCAGTTCTTTTTTTTTTTTTTGTCTTCTTGAGACAAAATCTCACTATGCAGTTCAGGCTGGCCTTAAGCTCACTTTGTAGCTCAGGCTGGTCTCAAATCCACTACGATCCTCCTGCCTCAGCCTCCCGAGTGCTGGGATTATAGGCCTGCACCACCATGCCCGGCTAAAAAAAATCAGTTTTATTGCATAGGTCTAGAGTAGTAACAGAGGGTCTTAATTTCTATTTTTTTGGCAGAACCAGGGATTGAACTCAGGCCCTTGTGCTTGCCAGGCAAGTGCTTATTCCACTGAACTATCTCCCTGGCCCCTTCAATTTCTAATAATGTTGTTACCATGGGTTATGGGGGTCTCAGGTGTGTTCCTAGGTTCTTGTGTGCAATGAACACAAGAAACCTGGACATGTCAAACAAAAGTAATGCAAAAACAGTGACGTTTTCAGGAGGTAGCAGTGCAGTCTGAATCATCAGGCTGTCGCCTACAGAAAGGAAAGTGGCGAGAACACTGGGGGTGTTAGCTTTAAGAACTTACAATGTCCGGCTGCATCTAGGACACCTCCTGCTGGCTCTTCCAGAGTATAGTTGACAACGTGATTGACAGGGTGCTAAGTCATGGCAGCTGTATCTAAAATGCATGTCTTTTCCCATGATTCACTGTTATAATTAGATGTACACGGGGCAGCTCATGTGCATAAATCTTCAGTGAGCTCAAAATGAAGAATTATTATAATAGGTCATATGGGAGGATCTGGCATGTACATATCCTGGTTTGTGATTTCAGAGTTTTTTAGGGCATGCTCCGGGGTCCTTGCTTTTCATATCTGTGCCTCAAAGTACTAAGTCTTAGGACAAAGGTCAGGGGCTAATCCTTCTCAGGTTCGCATGAGTGGAGGGGAATGGTCCCATAGTCCTGGTTGTAGTATCTATATTAATATCAGCAGTAACAGTATCCTGGTGATTCGTAGATCCTATTTTGAATAGCAAAATTCTAGATTGAAAATTTTTCAAATAAATTAGATGGATGCTACAAAATGAGATGCCTTGGGTTTATGTCTATATGTTCTTTATGCCTCATTTCCTCATCCATAAAGTAAAAATACTTCTATTAACTACATCTATGAGTTATTGGGACAGTTGCTAGAGTTAATATATAACATTTAGAAGAGTAGCACATAGTAGATGGTCTATAAATATTTTTTGAATTAGTTACTTTGCAGGAAGATAAACGGGAAAAAAAAGGACTTTGCTTTTGAACCCAAGGGTTTTACCCCCTCCATTCCCCAGCACATATTTGCCTTGGAAACTTCTAATTTGATACTATTTGTTTCCTTTGAGCTAACTCTGTAGAATCCTAATTAAGACTCAAAAGTAATAACAAACATTCTGTAGAAGATAATGAGGAAAAGTCCTATTTTTTTTTTCACCTAAACATAGGGAATGATAAGATTTATATTTAGGAAAATCACTCAGAGCACTTCAGAGCCTGTAGAATTTGGGGAAAAATGGGAGAGGGCAAGTTCTAGAGAGTATTCCTTTAGGCTAGAGAAGAAACAAAAAGGACCTGGGGTTAGATTAGAAGAAAGGGCTAAAAAAGGGGAAGATGAAGCCCTATAAAGGAAGCTGATTGGTAACCTGCACCCTTAAAGGCTACTGGTTTTTCCACCTTAGATGAAAAGATGGATCTTGGGGAACTCTGCACTACCAAATAAAACAGAAAGAATAAGTCATTGTGAATGTGAAGAATATAACAGAATGGAAATAAGACACAGAGAATCACTGTAGTCCTGGAAACCAATTCTTCCTCCAAGACTCCTGGAAATCTCAGCACTATGTTACTATTCTGATCTCTCCTGATCAAAGTCAGAGTCTTCGGTTTGACTCACCTGGATTCTTCATTCTCTACATTCCATGCACTGAGATTTCTTTCCTATTCTTCGCCATTTATCTTTTCTCCTAAATGTGACTTTACACACTCACATTAGTTGACCTAAAAACTTTCTATTACACCTAGATCCAGTCTACTGAAACACCGTTTTTTTTTTTTTGTTGTTGTTGTTTTTTTACAATGGCATATTTATTTTGGCTAACAATTTAAATGCTTTTTCAAAATTTTTGGAACTTTTAGTTTTTTAGGAATGTAAGCATTTATGTATATAATATACATCTAGATTATATTTGTGCTTTCAAGAATTAAGAAAGTCTAAAAGTCATAGATATCAAGTTTAGGTTGACTATACCCTAGGTTAAGGGGAGAATTAATTATGATTGTGAAGATAGGATAGGGGATTTCAACTATATTAATGGTTGAATACTATTGTGGATTTGTTTCTCTAGATTTAAATAACATGAAAACTATTTAAGAAATAATTCGTGCCAGGCATGGTGGCACACATCTGTAATCCTAGCACTAAGGAGGCTGAGGCAGGAGAATCATTGTGAGTTTTAGAACAGCCTAGGCTGCACAGTTAGTTCAAGGTCAGCCTGAGCTGCATAGAAGACCCTGTCTCAAAAAGACAAAAAAGAAATGCAGAGCAAACAAACAAACAAAAAACCTTCATGATAGGATCTGAGATGCAAGTATTAAAGATCTCACTCTGGGCCCCTTATATCCAATCCATCTTATTTCCATCATCCCTTGTTTTCTACCAGGTGTGTCTCCTCTACCTTGCTCTCAAACACTGAATGCATTGTTTATGCTCTTTTACCATGGTACCTCCCTGTTAGAAACACATCTACACTCAGCTTTTCCTTTCCAAGTTTTTTGCAGACTATTAGGCTTATAAAACATTGCTGCTGATTTTTATTGGAAAAGTTTTCATTTTCTTTTGAAATCTCTTGAGTGTGTGAAACTCCAAATTATCCTTTTCAAATCCATTTGTGTAATTTTTTTTCATGCCATATGATTCAGCAGCTCTAACCTTCACTGCATATAAAATTCCAAGGGGGGGGGAGGAGCTATTGAAAAGTACTGGTGCCCAGGCACTAAATCATGCTCCAGTTCAGACTGGCTGACAGAATTTTTATACAAAGCAATTTTAATGCCACAGATATGGCCTGATAATTCTTTAGAAGCAAGTCTTCCCTCTTTGTAGCTGTCTTTACATCAGAATATACAGTTTGAGATGCATATGTGGTTAAGAGCATAAACAAGAGTTAGAGCCAAGAAATACGAAAAGGGTAAGAAAATTAATAACTGAAGGTGTTGAACCCTTGTCTTGATACATTATTACACAAAAAATCTGCTTATTAGCAATGTGACCTTGACCAGCACAGTGTCAGGAACATTTGGAAGCAAGTTACCTAAAAGCTCAAATGTGAACAGCTGGGCTGAAATTGACACTGACGAATGACACAAAATATTTGAGTCCAAAGGCGAGGCCATAAATTAGAGCTCTTAGTTGCGGTGTTTGACAACTGACCCTTAATTCCAGAAAGGATCAAATTAGCAGTAGATGAGTATAAAGGTCACAAAATAAAAAATATAAGGTATCAATTTAAAGAATAACAGCAAACTGGTGTCTAAAAAATGGCAGAGGAACTATGCAAGAACATGGTAAAAATGTACAATTTCTTAGGACTTTTTTCTTCCTCTTCCTTTCCTTCTCCCCCTGCCCATCATCTTTTGGGCCTTTTTCCATTTGTAAAGGATCTATTGCCCTACTTTCTATTATCTTTTGTTTTACACTTTTTTATATCTTGGATTTCTTGCATAGAAAAACATACAATGTTTAAATTTGCAAGTCTGATTTATTTCACTTCACAATATGGCCTCAAGATCCACCTATTTTCCTACAAATGACTCAAGTTTATCCTTCTGTATGGAAGAGAAGTGCTCCAGTGTATATAAATCTTGTACTTTTATATCCTTTTATCTGTCAATGGACACATAGGTCTCTTTCAAGATTGAGCTCTTATGGATTTGGCTAAAAAATGTGAGTTTGTATGAATCATTACAATGTGATATCTTTAATGCTTTTGGGAAGATACTGAAAGGGAATGGCTGGATCGAATGGACCTCTAGTTTTAGTTTTTTGAAGAATCTCTGTACTGACTTCCATAATGGTTGTACTAGTTTGCCTCCTCACCAAAAAATTTGCCATTACTTGTTATTACTTGATTCCTTGATTATGGTCACTATTTCTGGAGTAAATACATTTTGGAGTAATTTGCTCTTGTCTAATGGACATAGATGTTGAGCATATTGTTTGTTTTTGTTTATCATTTGTATTTCTTCATATATGTATATATATATATATATATATATATAAACTTCTCATATGAGAAAAGCAGTGCAATATCTAAGCTTGTATCTGACTTATTTCACTTAACATTATGTTTTCAAGTTGCATCATATGCCTGAAAGTTTTTCTTCACAGTAGCACAGTGCTCCCTTTTGTATAAACATGACATTTATCTTGTCCCTTTATCTATTTTTTTTAAATTTTGAGTAATAGCATTTCAATTCTGCTATTACTCAAAATTACTCAATAGTCATCTCAATTCTACTTTGAGTGGGTTTTCCCCTGGAGCAAGAGCAAGCCATCTCTCCCTGG
The DNA here is from genome assembly GCA_004027165.1 of Ctenomys sociabilis. Lineage (NCBI taxonomy): Eukaryota > Metazoa > Chordata > Mammalia > Rodentia > Ctenomyidae > Ctenomys > Ctenomys sociabilis. The sequence continues at coordinate 13,474 of PVKA01010052.1, forward strand.
TCTGGGTTCTGAGCCAGGCCAGGATTCCACCTGAAGTTAAGACTTTGCTCTGTTGGGAAGGGAAGTAAGAAGTGCTTCTCTGTTCTTGACAGAGAGCACAAGGCCTTCTCTTTGACAGCAAAACAACTGGCTTAACTGTGGGAGACACAACCTGGTCTTCTAATTAGCCTTTTTAGTTTTTTTTAATTAATTAATTAATTAATTTTTGGTAAGAGAGTTATAACAATGAACACATGCATATTGTTGTCTTTGTAGTAGTCATTCATTGCACAGGATGCAGACATGATACCCAGTCCAAACACTAGTAGTACAAATCCTTCTTCTCTTTGAATTAACAGAAAGTAGCTATATATCTATCCTGTAGATAGATATACAGATATAAAATTGTCTTTCATTTGTATCTCCTTTTTTTTGTTTAGTTTTGTTAGAAATGAGCATTTCACTGCCATCCAAACATTGTAGGTGCATGAATTCAGCAAAATATTCCAATATAGTCCATCAGTCCACAATAGTAGTAGGCTATCCACAGGACTGGCAATGTCCGAATCTAATGACTTTGAGCCTTCCACAGCTCAGTATATTAATCTGAGTTCTCTTTTCATATCACATTTCTACACTCTTCTGCTGGATGGTTAAGACCAAGATAAAGCAAGACCTATATAATAAGAAATGTAACATTTGTATCTGACAAGGTCAGTCAGGTCCTCTCAGGGCTTATCCCGAAACCCTGTCCCACACTTTGTAGGTCCTTTGTCAGTGTCAACCATGTGGATGAGTCATGGCCATTGCTTGACCAATTTGCTCTCTGTGAAAGCCTGAGAGAAAGTTTTCTCTCCATTTGACTCTCTTTTAGGCACACACTACATCACTGATCACATTCTTCTGTGGCCCCATAATCTCCTTGATCAGAAAATTTGGGACACCATTGAGTTACATGATGTTATAGTACAGGTTCACCTAAGTCCCTGAGTCCTCACCAACCTTGAAAGGCTAGGGCCAAAATGTTGGCTGTCCTTGCAGCCATTCTTTTTCTCTAATTTTTGGCCTGCAAAGTTAGGTTGTTAATCCTCCAGAATAGAAGCTTATTTTTTAGTTGTTTTTGTCCTGGAATATATACAAGTTGTGGTGGCGGCAGCTACAGCAATAGTGTTCTCCATGGGTGCCAGGGTGTGTGAAGGATCTTCTTATTGAAGTTCAGACTGTCCATACTAATGTCTTTACCTCCTGTGCATACTTTCCTGGGTTTTATGCTGGCTTGAGGTTTGCTGTTCTCTCTTAAAGCTTCCAGGGTGACATTCCCCAGGATGTTTCTATCAAACATTCTAAAGAAGCAGTTGTGAGATCCAGTCATAATAGCATGGTCTAAACCATTCCAGCACCATGCAAAGTGGTCAAAAATGCAATTATTCTCACAGAGAGAACAGAGCTTGTTTCACAGGTACTCATGTGCCTGATGGGGCTCCACAGTCCTGTTCTCCATGATCAAGTCCCAAACTTTCATTCACAGGTAGTCCCTGGTCATCATGTACCGAACACTGTGGTTGAATTTGAGTGAAATTATTTCTGAGAAAAAGGATCTACTGCTGGGATCTTCAGGCTCTTCAAAACACTTAGAGTATGTGTCACACAGGGCAGAGGAACATCTGTCACATAGCCCGATGGTAGCTGTGCTGCTGCTGTAGACAAACATATTGCACTGGCATGGATGGAATTCGGTTGGAGTGATGATTTCCATCAGCTCTTCCAGATTAGCAGGCTGGTATTCACAATGTTAAAGCTTCTGTCTGTGATTTCTAAATGCCATAGGTTTATTCTTAGGTCATCTGCAGAAAAACATGTTTCATGATTGCTGTTTACTGAAGTGGAATTTGTATGATACGTGTGAGCATTTGCACAAATTGACCTCAGACTTGCTTCTGCCCTAAGGTCTGTGGACTTTGATATACGAGTACGCAGTGCTGTAATTCTAAATGGAGCTCGATGTCTTCTATCTTCATCTTTCAATCCCTCACCTTTCACTCTTTTATCTCATTCACTTATTTTCCACAATTTAATAGTTTCATCATTTGCAGAAAGTAGAAAATGAGCAACATTCTGTGGTGGGAACCACCAAATTTTATTATTTTTTTCTTTCATTTCTAGACTTTGCAACTAGTCAAATTCTGGATTGTGGCTTTGAAAGGTACTGTAAACATTGCATTCTCCCCTAGAATGAGGACTGCTTTTATTCTCTTCTTTCCATTGAAAAACAATATCTCTGCCACCCTTGTCTCTTGTTGCAAGATCTCCAAAGTACATAAATTCAGTGGTTGAAATGATGTCAGCTTCCACCACATCTTCCTTGGTGATGCCATTCACCTGTGAGAAGCACCATGGGAAGTCATTGCCAGCAGCCACCGCCCAGGCTCCTGAGACGGCAGCAGTGTGGAAGGGGCCTGCCCAACCCAGGACACACGCTCAGCTCAGGCCTCAGCTGCTGCAGCAGCCAATTTTCCCTCTATCTGTTGATGAACACAGATGCTCTTTCCAAGTTCTAGCTATTGTGCTGCTGCAGCCACCATTCTGTTCCATTTATCCACGTGTCTGTCTGTCTCTTGTTTCCTTTCTTCCTTTCATTTTCTTGCTGTTTTTGTCGCTATAGTATTGTAGTGTAACTTAAGGTCTGGTGTTACGATGCTTCCTACACTGCTTTTGTCGCCCAAGAATGCTTTTACTAGTCTGTGTCTCTTCTGGTTTCCTGTGAATTTTATGTTTTCTCCAGTTCTGTTTATCAGTCTTGAAAGTATAGCCATTTTGATAATAATGCTTCTGACTATTCAGGAACAGGATGAAATCTTTCCATTTTCTAATGTCCTCTTTGATTTTACTTTTTATATGATTGTAATTTTTGTTGTAAAGGTCCTTCACTTCCTTGGTTAGATTAATTCTTAACTATTTAATTTTTCCTTATACTATTATGAATGGCATTGTTTCCATACTTTTTTTCTCAGTGGGCTCATTATCTGTGTGCAGGAATGTTATTGCTTGTGTTTCTGTAATCTGCTATAATACTGAATTTAGTTATTACTTAAGAGTCAACTGGCTGACTTTTGGGGTCCTGCATACAGAGGATCATTTCACTATAAGTAGTCATAATTTGACTTTTTCTTTTTCTATACATTTCCCTTTTATTTATTTCTCTTGCCTGATTGTTTTGGAGAATGTTTTGAGAACTACACTGAAAAAAAAAGGAGTAGTGATAGTGGACAGCTTTGTCTTGTTTTCAAATTTAGAAGGAGAGCTTTACTAAAAGTTTACTTTTCTCCATGTTCATTGAAAAAACTGCTCTGTAGTTTTCTTTTTTGCTTGGATCGTGGATGATTTAAGTATCAAGGCAGTGCTAGCTTATAGGAATGACTAGCAGTACTCTTCCCCTTGCAATTTCATTAAGGATTCTGGGGGACATGACATTAAACTTTCCATTATGTTCTTGTAGAGTTTAGTGGAGAATCTATTGAGACCTGGGGTTTTTTTTTTTTCTTAGTTGATCACTTTTTAAATTGCTGCTTTAAATTTACCTATTATTGGGTCATTTTATATCTTCTTGGTTCAGCTTTTGGTATTTTATATATATCTAGGAATCTAGACTTACTTTCTGAATTTTTCAATTCATTAGAGTGCATGTTCTTAAATTAGTTACTAATAATCTGCGTTTTGGCAATGTCAGTTGTTATTTTGCCTATTTCATTTCTTATTGCATTGACTTGGGTCTTTTATATTTTTGGGTAAGATTGGCTAAGATTTTGTTTATTCTTTCAAAAAAACAGCTATTTGGTTCAACCTTGGTATTTTGGGAGGTTCACAATTTTATTAAGTTCTGCTCCAATCTTTATAATTTCTTTCCCTGTTCCGGTTTTGGATTTGGAGTGCTCTTGTTTTCCTGAGAACTTGTTGTCTATCATTAGCTCATTTATTTGAGATCACTTTGTGTTCTGATGTGGGCATGCACAGCTATAAACTTCCCACTTTGGGCTGTCTTCATGGTGACCTTACGCTCTGGTAGTTCGCACTTGGCATTAGCATCTGACTCTAGTAACTAAATTCTTCCTGATTTCTTTTCTGACACATTGATTATTCAAGAGAGAATTGTTTCAGTTCCATGTGTTTTCATAATTTCTATGATTTCTTGTGCCAATTGATTTTTTAGTTTTATTGCACTATGGTCACATAATATGCCAGGATAATTCAGATTCTTTTGCATTCGCTTACACATGCCTTATGGTCTAACATTTGGTCTATTGTGGAGAAAGTTACATGTGCTGCTGAGAAAAATGTGCATTCTGTTATTGCATGGAACATTCTGTATATAATTATTAAGTTTATCTATTCAAAAGTTTATATCAACTCTTCTTTTTGGTAGATATTTCATGTATTTGTTCTATTTATTTGTGGCAATAGTATATCAGCGTACCTCACTGTAATTATGTTGGTGTTTATCTGATCATTTATGACCAGCAATATTTGTTTTATGCAGTTTGGCACAGTCGTGTTTGTTGTATGTATAATTACTATCTCTTCCTGTTAAATTGGTTCCTAAATGAATATGAAGAGATTTTTTTGTTGCTTTTTAAAAATTAATTTTATTGAGAAACAAATAACAATGAGAATTTCAAAACAGGTTAGTAGGACAGTTACAACAATTAATACATTGCATCTTGTTTTCTTCATAGTAGTTATTCATAGTACAAGATGCAGACATGATATCCTGTCCAAACACTGTTAATATAAATCTTTCTTCTCATGGAATTAAGAGAAAGTAGCTGTATCTGTATCCTAGTTTGTGTTGTCACCTTTTCTGACCAGTGTTGGCTTGAGATCCACTTTGAAAATGAAATGGCCATTCCTGCTTGTTTTTGGAAACATAGAATGTTAGTTGTTGCATGTAATACTATTTTCTGTCCTTTGGTTTTTAATCTATGAATTTCTTTTTGGATTAAACATATTTCTTGCTTATAGCATATTGTTGGATTTTGTTTCTTGATGCATTCTTCTGGTCTTCATCTTTTGATTGAAGAATTTAGATTATTCACATTGAAACTTATTACCAAAACCTATTGACTTACTCATGTTATTGCTTTACTTTCCTGTTCATTTTCTTCTTTCCTCCCATTTTGATTAACTGGTCTTCCTGTCTAGTGTATTCACCAAACATCTTGGTATCATTGACTTCATTGTTTATATTTAGGATCTTTGAGAATTTTTTGTAGTGCAGGTTTGGTAGTCATGACTTCCTTAAGATTCTCTTTCTTGGACCATTCAGTGGATTAAAGCACCTGCAAGCAGGTGCAGGGGCAGGAGATTTGATCCCCAGGCCTGCTGTGCTGGCCCTGCCCTTGGGGTGTACTGGCAGGGTGCACCTGTAATCCTAGCTCTTGGGAGGCTGTAAACAGGCGGATTACCAGTACTGAGACCCTGAACACCCTGTAGACTCTTCCCTAAAATATAAAAATAAATAAGTAAAATAAAATTTTCTTTCTCATGGAAAGATCTAATTGTCTATCAGTTTGGAAAGATAATTTTGCAGGATTTATCAGCCTGGGTGAGAAATTATTTTATTTTAGTGATCATAACACTTTGCCGAACTCTTCTGGCCATTAAGGTCTGTGTTGAAAAGTCTGCTGTAATGCTAATGGGTTTACCTTTATAAGTGATTCATTACTTTTCTCTGACAATTTTTAGGATTCTATGTCCGTGTTGGGCTCCTCACGTAATCTCTTGATCACTATGCATTGTGAAGGGGATCTTTTTAATTTTACCTATTTGCGATTCTATATAACCCTCTTATAACTTTAATTCTTTCTTTACATTTAGCTTTTATTTTTGCTACTATTTCTGTAAAAAAAGTTTCCCTTTTGCCATTTGCCCTATTGAATTTTCACTGATTCCAGTTGATATGAGCCCATTTTGTGTTAGTGCAGCTGGTGGATTCATATTTGATGATTTCCTATTGTTTTTAGGGTGTCAATACCTGATCTTGAACAGCAGTACCATCTTCTATTTCTGAGACTGCCATGGCATTTTTGCTTTCTGCCTGTACTTTCAATAGAATGTTTAATCTCCTAATTTCTATTGGCAAACTATTTTTTGCTAACCTGGTCATTAACGTTTTGTGTCATTTCCTTTAGCTCAGCTAGCTTTTCATCACTGCCTTCTGTAAACTCTCTGCTTATTACATTTATCACAACTATCACCTGTTTAATTACATCTTCTTCACCTCACCAAGCTTAATGATCTTTTAATATCCTCTGTTATTCTCCTGAAAACTTCTTTTAATACTGTCTCTGAAGCTGGGCCCTATGGCTATTGCTCACTCAGTCACTGTGGGAGGGTTGCACTGGAGGCCCTGAAGTGAATTTTTGTTTTTGTTTTTTCTTTTTTTTTTTTGGCAGAACCGGGGCTCGAACTCATGCCCTTGCACTTGCCAGGGAAGCGCTTATTCCACTGAGCCATCTCCCCGGCCCCTGAAGTGAATTTTTAAAAAATTTTTTCAAACTCTTGTCTTTGATGTTGAACTCTTACCCCAAATGGCACCTGATTAAGCAGTCTCTGGCAATATGGAAGGTTTGGCACCAGTCTGTTTTTCCCATCTGTTGCCTGTAGTATGGAGGAGTCACTTCCGTGTACATTCAGCCTTGTGCTGCTTTGTAGTTTACAACACCATGGACTTCTCCTTGGGACTAGCTTTGGTGGTCACTTTCTTCCTGAAACCCCTGACCTAAGGACTTACCTGTGTCTTCAGAAGCAAGTTTCCCTTCTTGAAAGCTGGGGTAAGTTTCCAGGTTACTTTGGGGTTTTCTCCAAGTTCTCTGTAGCTTTTAATTTTCTTTTCTGTTCCTTCCTAATTCTTGTAAATCTATTTCTAGTTTTTCTCTTTGCCAAGTTGTTATTGTCCAGGTATTTTCATTCTGGGTCTCAGAGAGGCTGAATTTTACTACTGATTACTACTCTGCCATCTTGAATTGCTCTGTAGAACCTCATTGTAATTCTCCTAATTAGGCCATAAGTGTAGGTAACTTGCATGTTGCATTGCCTTTAATGGCTAGAAGGTATCCAAATGGCTAAAGTTGTTTCATCCATGCTAGTCATATCAGCATTATATATTTTTATTTGTAAGGGTGTTGAGAGCAAAAACAAGAATCAAGTGATTATTTATGAGTGGTATTATCCAACCAGTGAGACAATCAAAAAATACTTCACAAGGAAAATGAGTAGGTATATAAGAAAACTTTTAATGCCTCTTCCAATAATTCTATATTTTACTAAATTATTTTTCTGAAACTGTCTTTAAGTTCACTGATTCTTTACAGAGCCATGTTGAATCTATGCATCTGTCCTCATTTTGTCATTTGTTATTTTTATTAACGTCATTTTGATTTAATAGTGATTTTAGAGGCTAGGGAGATAGCTCAGTGGTCTAAGCACCTGCCTGGCAAGTACAAAGTCCCAGGTTTGATCCCTGGCACCACTGACCCTGCCTTGAGCATGGTAAACTGGCCACCAAAACTGGGCATGGTGGTGCATGTCTGTAATCCCAGTGTTCGGAGGCTGAAATGGGAGGATCACTATGAGTCTGACCTGCGTAGTGAGACTCTGTTCCAAATACATAAAAAATAAAAATAATGATTTTAGTCATTTAATTTATAACAATTATATCTCAATTTATAAATAAAGCAATCACAATCTGCCATTTTATAAAAACTTTCTTATTAATAGGATTTTTTTATTCTCCCATTAATCAAGAGAAATTTTATTGTATTATTTTATTGTATTCTAATTTATTTTGATAGTACTTTACTCCATTGGTTTATTTTGCCTATTAATATATGCCTTTAGGGGCTGGCCAAATAGTTCATTGGATTAAAGTACCTGCAAGCAGACACAGAGGTCAGAGGTTCAATCCCCAGCCCTGCAGTGCAGGTCCTGACCCTGGAGTGTGCTGAGATGGCAAGTGAGACTGGGCATGGTGGTGTGCACCTGTAATCTTAGCTCTTGGGTGGCTGTAAACATGTGGATCACTATGAGTCTGATCTATTAGTGAGACCCTGAACATCCTGTAGACCCTTCCCTAAAATACCAAAAAAAAAAATAAGTAAATATATATATATACCTTTAAATAATAACATCTGAAAACTTTGAGTTCAATATTTTACTTTTGTTTTGGTTTCTTGTCTTAAAATAGTCTTTTTTTTTAATTTATTTTTTATTTTATTGAAGTACAAATATCAATCAGACAGTCTTCAAGATACCTTAACAAGACAGATTCATTAAATTAATACATTGCAAACTGTTTTCATAATGTTTTGGTATCATACAAGGTGCATACATGATATTATATTTACAGATATTATTTTAGCAGATGTCTCTTATCGGTAAGAGTGTAGCTGCTTACTTATCCTATTTTTTATACCTGAATTATATCAAAAATTCAATAATTATTTTCCTAGTGGATGACCATAGTACTAGAAGCCGACATAATATCCTGTCCAACCACCATTAGTGCAGATCTTGCCTCTCATAGGATTATGTAGAAGCACAGCGTTTTCTATCCCAACTGTACTGTCTATACACACACATGATTTTTTCTTTCTATACCCCTTCCTTTGTCTATACCTGTCAAAGGTGGGCACTAGAGAAATCAATCCTAAAATTTATTTGGAACCACAAACAACCTAGAATAGCAAAGGCAATCTTGGCCAATAAAGACAAGGCAGGAGGCATCACAATTCCTGATTTGAAATTATACTACAAAGCCACTGTGATAAAATCACCATGGTATTGGCAACAAAATAGACCTGAGGATCAGTGAAATAGATTAGAAGGCACAGAGGCATCTACGAAAACACTAACAAATGGTGCTGGAAAACATGGCTTTCTACATGCCGAAAGCTAAAACTTGACCCAGCTCTATCACCATGCACTAAGTTAAAGTCAAAATGGATTAAAGATCTAAACATTAAAACAGAAACAGGGCTGGCAAGATAGCTCAGTGGTCTAAAGTGCCTCTCAGGGACCATGGTTCGAGCCCCAGCACCACATGCCATGCCAGCCCCTCCCCCAGGGCGGGCTGAGCTGACCTATCCCCACCCCCGCAAAAAAAGAATCCGTGATAAATAAATGAATTAAAATAAATAAATAAATAAATAAATAAAATAAAGGTTTAAAAAACAAACAAACAAACAAATAAAAAATAGAAACACTCAATCTCCTGGAAGAGAAGGTAGGAGGAACTCTTGAAGACATAGGGGTAGGTAAAGAGTTCATGAACAAACACATATTCACATGGGAAGCACTTGAAAGAATCAACAACTGGGATCAACTCTTCTTAAGGAGCTTCTGCATGTCAAAAGAAATTGTCAACAGAGTGAAAAGACAACCCACAAACTTTGAAAAAATCCTAACTAATAAGCAATCAGACAGAGGACTACTGTCTAGAATATATAAAGAGCTAAGATATAACAGGGTCCTCAGATTTAAAGACCCAATTCAGAAATGGGCATCTGAGATGAATATACACTTCTCAGAGGATGAAATTAAAGAAGCAAATAAATATATGAAAAAATGCTCCACATCGCTAGCCATTCATGAAATGCAAATAAAAACAACACTGAGATACCATCTCACTCCAGAAAGAATGGCTACCATAAGGAAATCAACCAAGAACAAATGTTGGAGAGGTTGTGGGGAAAAGGGAACACTTCTCCAGTGCTGATGGGAATGTAGACTGGTACAACCATTGTGGAGGTCAGTGTGGAGACTCCTCAAAAGAGTAGGACTAAAAATCCCATTCAAGCCGGCTATACTCCTACTGGGAATTTTCGCAAAGGATTTGGAAACATTGTATCATAGTGATATATGTGTACCTGTGTTTATAGCAGTGCAATGTGTGATAGCAAAATCTTGGAAACAACCAAGATGTCCATCACATGAGGAACGGTTGAAAAAGATATGGTATTTCTATATAATGGAGTATTACTCAGCTATTAAGAATGATAAGTTTGAACCATTTGTACTGAAGTAGATGCCACTTGAACATATACTCATAAGTGAAATAAACCAGACACACATGTGTAAATATCATATAGTCTCCCTAGTATAACAAGCGAAAAGCAGAAATACAAAAGGAAACATACAAGTAAAATCAATTGAGTCAGACAAGGCAAAGTGAATGGCATATGCTGCAGGATACTAATCAGCTTTTCTTCTGGATGGTTAACAACCTAAGTTCACAAGTCAGAGTTGGAGAAATAGAAGAGCCACAAGGCCAGCCAACATTTTGGTCCTATCCTTTCAAGGTCAGCGAAGACTCAAGACATAGGAGAACCTGTATTGCAACATCATGAAACTCAGGTGAACTCCAAATTTTCTGAACAAGGAGATTATGGAGCCATAGAGGAAAGAGATTGAAGTTCTATAGTGTGCCTGGGGAGAGTCACATGAAGAGAAAACTTTCTCTCAAGCTCTCACAGACAGCAAACTGGTCAAGCATTGGCCATGACTCATCCACATGGATGACACAGACAAAGGATCTACAGAATAATGTACAGGACTACAAGATAAACCCTGAGAGGACTTCACTGACCACATAAGAAATATAAATTTCATGTGTTGGTATATAAGTCTTGCTCTATCTAGTCTTAACCATCCAGCAGAAAAGTATAAAAATGAATATACATCGTGGGGCCATAATATTAAGCTGAGCTGTAAATGGCTATGGTCGACAACTTCTTTGAATAACTCACTATTGTTGTGGAATGCTGGACTGTGATGGATTATGGTGTTGAGTTCAAGCACCTAAGTTAGTTAGAATAGTCTTAAAGTCACATGTAGTGCTTTTTTTGGCTTAAAGGGAAAAGATTGTTACAAATAAAGACCAACTTTAAAAAATAAAGACCATTTTTAAAAATTCATTTTCATTGTTTTAGTATGAAGTGGCTAGGAACAGATATAAACCATCAACACTTATGCAAGTATAAGTGATCATTAATTTGGTGTAATATAATGAGGTTTTCCCTTATTTGAGCTTCATTATAATAAGTGTATTCTGATATTCCAAGCTGACAGTGAGCCAGCGAATGAATCTGTTGTGTAAGATTCAAGTTTTAATCAGGAAGCTCTGAAAGGCAAGCTTCTTCTGTATGACTGATTCACATTGGTGGTCCTTTGAGTTGCTCTGAAAGTGTACTTTAAACAAAAATAAACAGAAATGGGGTTTTATTTCTAATGTGCAAGTTCTGAAATTCTGCCAGCCAATGAAAGACAAATTATTTTCTAGTGTACTACTTCTAGATACAGTTTATAAAGATGAAAACTAATTACCATTCCTTAGTTCTTCCAAGGAAATGAAACTACTAAACAGCCCAAATTATTTATTCACCTGAGAAACACTGCAGAGGTATCTGAATTATCTTCCATGAAAGAGTTAGTATTTCACTCTCACTACTATTTCATATATTCTCTACAAAAGCATCTAACACTTCCTCTCTGCTCTTCATTAATAAATGGTCATAGTTCTTCTTCTTCCTCTTCCTCTTCTTCTTGTTCTTTTTTTTTTTTTTTTTTTTTTTTTTTTTTTTTTTTTTTTTTTTTTTTTTTTTTTTTCAGTACCAGGGATTGAACTCGGGACCTTGTGCTTGCCAGGCAACCACTTACTCTACTGAGCCATCTCCCTGGCAATAGTTCTTACTCTATGAGGAAAATATATCAATGTGTCAGTTTTCATCTCTATTCAACACCCTGCATTTCTTTTTATGGTTAAAAATCAATGTTCCATCCTTGTTCCCAAGGCCCAACACTCTTCTTAGGCACTACATCTCATTACCTTTCACCTGGTTAGTGACATAACTTCCGTAATTGTGTCCTTTCTTCTGCATAAAAATACAGTGGCAACAAACACAGTCACATGTCCTTGAGTTCTATTTTCTACCTCTTTGCTTGTTTTTAGTCAATAGTCTTACAAAGAATTAGACAACTTACTGTGTACAGTTTCCATTTCAGATATTCTCTTGCACCTACTCCACAAAACCTGTTTCTTTCTCTCTACAAGAAGTCCAAGGTCACCAGTGACTTTCATGTGGTTTGATCCAGTAGCCACTTCCTACTACAGGTACTGCCTAATTTGTAAACAGCGTAGGTTTTGACAATAATAATCTTACTGCTTTTATTGCTTTTTTCGTCTCCATGTCAGAAGCATCTTAGCTCTTGATTTTCCCTCTCACTAGCTATTCCTTAAAAGTGTCTTTTATGGCAGAAGGCTTTGCCTTAACTACATAATCTCTAACTTAGCCTGTTCCAGAGACCCCTGTCCTTACTCTGTGTGTATTCACATTCTACATAATCTTATTGGTCTTATGACTTCTGTGGCATCTCTGTTAATACCTACCTAGTCAAACAACTCCTTAAGGATACCTACAAGTCTTTGCACATACACTGCCCAGAACTGAATTTGAGTACTCCTGTACATCCCCAATATTCTTTATTAAATATACAACTAGGTATTATTATATGCCAGGTACCAGATAATTAATATTGAAAACCAAAAGGTGTTTTAACATTTTTAATAACTATTAGAATGCTTTATTTTCACCAAACACATATATTAGGATCTCTTTGTTTAATAAGAAAAAGGAAAAAAAATCCTATGCTATTATGACAATTTTTATCACCCTAAAATAAGACACATTTTACATTAAAGAGATCCAGTTCATACAGGGAAAATTGTGCCATACTTAAAAAAAAAAAACATATTTCAACTTTTAAAATTATCCTATACTAGAATTACAAAATAAGTCACACAGAAATATATTATTAAAATAAATAAGTTAAAATTTAAAAATATAATATGCACTTTCTGTTACTTAGGGACATTTAGGATGATTATATTAGTGGAACACTTTTTTTCTTTTTGTTTTCTTTTTCAGCCAAGAAGTGATGATTCTATTTCATCGTTTACAAGGTAATTGGGGAGCATAGAGTTTTCTAAGGGCCTGGCCAAGGCCCTGTGCTGTGGCACAGAGGCCTAAGGATGCGATCTGACTGGATTGTAGCCATCTTGGTCAGAACTGACCAAGCTGCCAATGGAGTAACTCTGGTTGAGCTCTCCACTCTGTAGTTTCTTGCATACTTTGAATTTAACAATTATTAATAAAACTATCAAAGTGGTACATAGAATGTTAAGGCCAACACTGGTAAAATCAGCACCAAATGAGTGTGCTGTATGGCTTTGACCTTACCTTAATATAAACAATTACCTCTCAACCTGAAAGTCATCTGTCACCATTATGTAAACCTCCTTTTTCTCATCCAAGAACTATGCCAGTTCCTTGAGACCAGACTTTCCCAGAACTTGGGGGAGGGCAGGGCATGAGTGTGGCTCTGGGAAAGTGATGTGGCCTGTAGGCTCCTGGATCGCTGTGGGTGTGGGTTCCAGAATTTAGCTTAGTGCAAGGGACTTGTCATGGTTTGGGGTTTCTACAAGGGGAAATGATACCATACAGGATACATTGGATAAGATTATTCTGTAATTATCCAGAGATTCATATACAAAGAGCACAGGAAATCTGTCCACATACTAAATACCAAACAACCCAGCTGAGGGCCTGGATCCTCCTGCATGAGTCCAGCTGAAGACCTCGAGCTCATCCCAGTGCCTCCCACAAGTCCAATTGGCGGCCCTGAGCCCACAACAGTGTCTCATGCAGCACTATTTCAGGGATCTATGCTGAAAATCCCCAAAGGTCCAGGTTAGAAGCTAGGAAGTCTGTGCCAGTGGGAAGAAGGATCTGTGCTAGCAGGCTGAGGGATCTGAACTGGAGCCAGGAAGCAATCCTCAAGGTAAGCACCAGAGCTCCCTCCAAAAATACCACAGCCGGCAAAACCATTTGAGTGAAAATGAAAATAGACTCTCTGACCTTAAAGATACCATTGAGCTAGTGAAAAAGTAAGCAAAGATCTCTTAAAAACAAGTAGGATGGCTGCATAGTGAGACCCTGTCTCAAAAAGACAAAAAAAAAAAAAAAAAAAAAAAAAAAAAAAAAAAAAAAAAAAAAACAAAAAAAAAAACAAGTAGGATGCAGGAAAAAATAATTGAACACCTGCAAGACAATGCAAAGATGAACAATGTGAGACTAATAGGCATTAATGAGAAGGAAGGAGTCAATACAAATGATATAAAAAGAATATGGGCAGAAGTAATAGCAGAAATCTTCCCAAATATGGGGCAACAATCTGACATTCAGTAACCAAAGCATATAGAACTCCAAATAACATCAACCCAATTAAATCCACTCCTAGACATATAATAATCAAGATCTTAGAAATTTAGCACTGGAACAGTGTACTAAAGGCCACTAAAGAAAAGAAACAGATCACATTTAAAGCCCATCAGAATAATGGAAGATTTCTCTTCACAAACCATCAAGTCAAGAAGAGTATGGAGCAAAGTAGTTCAAGTCTTGCAAGAAAACAAATTCCAACCCAGACTGATATACACTTCAAAACTCTCTTTTACGTATAATGGAGAAGTAAAATACTTTCATTATAAAGAACAACTAAAGAACTTGATGATGACAAAGCCAAGCCTAGACAAACTATTAATGATGTTCTAGAGAAGGAGCAAAATGATCACAACCTCATGAACAAGCATGGAAAGAACCCAACAAATAGCGCAAACAAGTAAACACAGGAGAATAAGGGGTATACAACAAAAGTCTTTTAGTTATTCTTTTGTGTACAGCAGCAAAATATTTCCATTAGCACACTCTACAAATGGATTTCTCTTGTACCCATGATTCCATATGAGTCTACAAGGAAGATTTCAAGGAAATAGCTGTAGCTCAGTCCCACAAGTGACACATGACCACCAGTAAGTGTCGTGGTTGTTATCCATGTCCACAACACACTAGAACTTTGTGTGATATTGTATCCCCAAACTGTCAGAAGTGATGGTCATTTATTTGTCATTCCAGTATTTATCTTACGTTTTATTCTTAGTACTTCTTTACTATCATGAAAACTTTTTCTTAGTTGAAATGTTTTGAAACATTTAATTTTTAATTAATTAGTAATTTTCTGAATATTGCTTAATCTCAATATTTGTTTTAAGATTTATACTATATCTTTTAATTACAATCTATCTAAAAGATGTAAAAAAATTCAAAGAGGACAGATCTGTTTTTTCCCCTTTCTTTCAGTATTTAGTTAGTGTAGTTTCCTACACACTTGGTCTTTTTTTTCTTTCTAATATGGAATAAGATGCCATTTAATTTTGTTGTTCCATAGCTAAGTTTTTTTTTTTTTTTTTTTTTTTTTTTTTGGCAGAGCCAGGGCTTGAACTCAGGTCCTTTCACTTGCCAGGGAAACGCTTATTCCACTGAACCATCTCCCCATCCCCGCTAATTTTTTTTATGTACATGCTTTAATGATTTTTTTCTTTATAATAAGTTTTGGACAATTTCATTTTTGTGTATCTGTGTATGATTTTATTCAAATTTCTTTTGCAAAAAGTTCGTTTTTCTTGGAAATGTGATGTTATAAGTTCAACTAAATTCAGAAATTTTAAATCTTTAAATATTTATTGCCTACCTCTTTCTACTTTGAGAATTCTAATTAAATGGATGTGTTTCTTGATTTTGAAAAAATAAAAATAAAAAATTGTAAAAAAAATAACTTTTTCCTTTGAAATTAAAAAAAAAAAATACCATAGCCATCCTCAGCAACAGGGAGGCCCAGAGCTCCTCTGATGATGAGGAGAGTTGAGTTCCCATCAGGAAAGCCAACATGATGTGCCACTTCTCCACGAGGCTGAGCAGTGCACCATTTTCCTCTCCAGAGCCAGGAAGAGATGCTCAAGATGAGCTAGAGCTCACCCAGCATGAACTGTAGCCATTTTCAGTGACAACAAAGGTCCTGAGCTCCACCATTGAAACGAACAGCTAAATTCATGAAGAAAGCCAGCATAACAAGGTCCTCCAGTGGAATAGCCCAAGAGAATAAGCAGCTTACACCATCTCCAACAGCTTCCCCAAATAGCATCTCTAATAACCTCTGGACAGCTTCTCCAGTTTTGCCTCTTACACTGCTGACAACAGTTCTCAGATGGACCTCCCACACCCGACACCGTGCTGGTTCAATCCAGCTGGGTGCAACAAGTTTGCCACCAATGAGCAGTCCACTAGAGGACTGGACTTCTAGCTGTTGGCCGCAGCTTTGTAGAAAAACACTCAAGGTGAATCATGAATTTTTGGTAGTGGGACAAAAATTAATTTCTGAACAGAAAATTTTAATGCGGATATTGCCTTGAAAGAATATAACTTGGGGCTGAGGATATGGCTCAGTGGAATAAGCAGTTCCCTAGCAAGCGCAAGGGCCTGAGTTCAATCCCCAGTTCCGCAAAACAAAAACAAAAACAAAAAAAAGAAAAGAAAGAATATAACTTTACAGAGGAAGATATCTTCATGGTTATGTTGGCAACATCAGTCCCATTTTCAACCTATCGTTCAAATTTTGCTGCCGATGCTGCAGTTGGTTCGTGCTCACCTACACTAGCAGCTGATACTTCAGTCCAGACCTCTGCCCCACCCCTGCTGTTTGAATCTCACTCGGGCAACTGTACTTAACATGATGGCCACTTTGAACAAGTGTGGCGATAACTATTGGACTCAGCTCCACTAGTGAAATCTGCAGAAAAACCAGTGACTGCTGGCCCAGCATCAGCTGACAGTGCGCCAGGAGATTCTTCTCATTAAAGTCTTTTTGAAGATGTGACAAAAGTGTTTATGACAGATTGACCTTAGAAACATATGGTAATGAGATCCTTTCAACGTTCTAGGATCAAGAACAATAATTGAGCTGTCAGGGATATTTAGGCTTCTTTATTCTTTACCACATACTTAATTTTTTTTTTTCTAATAGACTTCATTTTTAAAAGCAATTTTTAGGTTTATGTAATGAGTGAGAGGACACAGTGCCCATATACATCTTTTCTTTGCCGCCCACAATTTTCTCCTATTTTTGACATTTTGTATTGGGATGATACATTTGTTATGATTTATGAATCAATGGTGATATTAATAATTTATTGCTAACCAAAGTGGAGAATTTACTTTGATTTTGATGTACCTTGTAGGGCAAAGTCCATTTTTAGAAAATATTTTATTTATTTACTTTTTGGTACAGGGTCTCACTTTGCAGCTTGAGACTCATGGAGATCATTCTGTCTTAGCCCCCAAGTGCTGGGATTACAGGCGTGCACCACCATTGCCGGTCTTGGTGGCCTGCTGGATGCGAATGGGGTGAGGCTGCTACGGCAAGTAGCAGTACCAGAGATACAACCCGGGTCCGTTTGATTGTGAGGCAGGCACTTAGACGACCGAGCTGCCTCCCTAGCCTAACAATGTTCATATTTGCTACCTTTGAGGAAGTGCAAGAGTCACTGTTCCTGCTACCCACCTGCTCCTCAGATGGAGTGTGTTTGTCAGCAAGTTATGAGTCTAAACTGCTTTTCCTAAAGGCCACATAGATTAAAAATTAATAAAAATATTTCAGAACCAGGATTCTGACATTTATAAACTTTCTCCTTTTATAAAATAAAGATGTATGACAATTACAGTCATTAACATTATAATCCTTCCCCAAAAGAAAAGGAAGTCAGCAATTTTCAACATCTTCTATTGCATCAAGAAGATAAGAAGCCTTCAGAAAAGTTCAGGGATGCAGATGGAAACATACTTTGAAAAAAGATAAAAATAAAGGTTTACATGGCATGTATATATATATATATTTATATATATATATATAAATATAGTGAACAATAAAAAATGAAGTATTTTTGTATGTTACATAGACACCTTAAATCCATCATTCCTTATATAAAACATTTTGGTTTTCTTCTCTGAAACCTTTCTGCAAGCTTCTTTTGAATAAAAAAATAGTAGCACTATTCAGTCTCATTCTTACAGATATAATTATAAAACTATTTTGTTAATTGTAGCAAACAATTTCCTGTTTTTGTTAGTGTTTCAATTTTATTTGTGGAATTTCTTTTCTTTTCTAATTTTTTTTTTTTTTTTACTTTTTTTTATTTTTGGTATTTTAGAGAAAGGTCTACAGGGTATTCAGGGTCTTACAACTAGAACAGACTCATAATTATTCTCCTCTTTACAGCCTCCCACATGCTGGGATTACAGGCGTGCACCACTACACTGCTACTCTGGCTGGCTCAGCATGCCCTAGGGGTAGGGCTGATGTAGCATGTGGTGCTGGGAATTGAACCATGGTCCCTCAGCTTGCATAAGCTTTTGAAAGCTTGCCTAAGCTTAACTAAGCAGGTGCTTTACTCCACTGAGCTATCTTGCTGGCCCCTATTTGTGGCATTTCTTACAAATAGGGACCAGCAAGATGTTGGATTTTATATTGTGAAATCTATCAGCAGGTCTATTTTTTTGTAGTTTTTAATTTTAAAAGAGAGTACAAATTAGAATTAAAACAAAAATCTACAAGTGATACAGAATTTCACTTAACATAGGAATATGAATTTCACAGAATTTGTTGTAATGCATAGTGCTATCTTCCTTCAAGTTATTATATTACCAGATATATGCATGTGCAATTGAACAATAAAAGAAATGTATAAGCAATTAAGAAGAGAGAAAGTACAAACATTTGGAAAAAGGAGATGAAACAAATTAAATCAGTAGTTGCTCTTTTCCATAGACCAGCAGAAACACACAGTACAGTTGTCCAAACTCTCCTGCTTACATACATAGATAAATCTCTTTCCCGCACTCCCTCTCGTGTCCTTCTCCTCAACTAAGTAACTCTTTCCTTTTGAATAAATTCATTTCCTTTTCCCAGTATCTGTCGTACCCTTCAGATTTCATTTTTTTCTTTCAGGTTCTCTCACTAAAGATGTTTGCACATGTGAGTCTGATTTATTTCACTGAAGAGTATGTTCTCTATTTGCATCCATTTACTGACAAAGAGACTCAAATCTATTCTGTTTTATAGCTGAATAATACTAAGCTATATATATTCAGGTATATGTTTTTGCACTCCATTGTGCAAAAATACCACATCTTTATCCATTTTTTATTTGATGGGTATCTGGGTTGTTTCTAGGATTTGGTTATGACAAATTGTGCTGCTATAAGCACGTGTGCACATATATTGCTGTGGTATGAGGTTTTCAGTTCTGGGAAAATATCCAGGAGGAGAACAGCTGGCTTGAATAGGATCTCTAATCCTACTTTTTAAAGGAATCACCACACAGATTTCCATAGTGGTTGTACCAGTCTTCACCCCCACCAACAGTGGAGAAGGGTTCCTTTTTCTCCACAGCCCATCCAACATTTGTTATTGGCTCCCACCTTAATGTGGGACATTTATTCTGGGGTGAGATGGAATCTCAGTGTTGTTTTAATTTGCATCTTTTGAATGACTAATAATGTTGAATATTTTTTCATATATTTATTTGTCATTTGTATTTCTTCCTCTAAGAAGTGTCACTTGTATTTCTTCCTCTGATACGCCTAGTTTTGGACTGGGTCTTTGAATTTGGGGGGCCTGATTATTTTAATTATTTGTGTGTTCTAGATAGAAGGCCTTTGTCTGAGGAATAGCCGGGTATTTCTTCTCAGTTTGTGGGTTTTCTTACTCTATTGGAGATTTGCGTTGAAGTGAAGAAACTTTTCCAAAAGATGAGATCCCACTTGTTGATTCTTTGGGGTATTTCTCATGAAGTTTGGTTTTTGTTCTTGAACTCTCTACCTACTTATATGTCTTTAATATTTCTACCTACATTTTCCTCCAGAAGATTTAGTGTTTCTGTTTTAGTATTTAATTATTTGATCAATCATCAGCAATTTTTTATGTTTTCTGTTATTGACCTTATGTTTAGAAAAACAATATCTAAGACAAGAAACATGAATATTTGTTAGTGCTGTTTTAGAGCTCAATTTGATATGCTTGTCTATTGTATTTCACAGATTCTTTTTTCCCTTGATCAAAAGTTGCTTCAGATTCCTCTCTGGGCTTCTTTTGAATTCAAGTTTGTTCAAGTTTAGAGTAATTGTTCCAGAGCATAGATCCCGTGGTGGTATCAATGCTAAGAATGGTGGAGGTAGTGACTGTGGGTAGGTGGAGGTCATGAGGGGAGGTGATGGTTGTGTTTGTGGTAGTTATTGTGGGAATTGTGATAGGTGTAGTGATAGTTGTAATGACAGATAATGTCCTGGAATTCTTAACAGGCTCAACAGGGAACACCTGAGAGGTTGCAAACTCTCAATTGGAATGATCTGCAATATTTCATAAAATATTTAGTACATAATTTTGGCAATATAAAATGGAGTCTTGCTGATTAATTTTAAATGAAATGAAGTGTTGGAATGTGCCAATACAGTTACTTGACTTTTTGCGCTGCTTCATATTATGATTTTTCTTTTTGCCTCAGCAAATTTTTGTTTTGATGACAAATTTTGAACATGATTTCATTAGTTATTGTGAGCCTTAAAAATGAGGCTTTTGTTTTTTAAATAATTTGTAAAATCATTTATTTATTAATTTATTTATTTATCCAGTACAGGGTCTTGCTACACAACTCAGACTGTAGTGATCCTCCTGTCTCAGTCTCCCCACGGCAGCAATTACAGGCATGTGACACAACCTGGTTTTTTTGGCTGGCATGGTGAGCTTCATTTTCTGGGCTGGCACAGCATGTGGTACCAGGGATGCAATCTGGGTCCTTGTCCTTGCCAAGCAAGAGTGTAGAGTGCTGAGCTATTCCCCTAGCCCCCTAAAATGAGGCCTTTAAAATAAATTTTGTCACTATGAATGTTTAAACCATATTTAAAATTCCAAAGATAACTTTTTATAATCGTAGTGTTTGTTTTTAGTACTGCATTGATGAGTGCTTAAATTGCTGAAAGCTGCTTTGATTATTTCCTAAGCATAATTACTTGTCAGGGATCATGATTATAGAACTTGCTACAGTTTTCTTGCCTCTGTAAATGTATGTGTCAATAAAATTCTCCCTGAGGAAAATAATTTTCACAGCATAATGTAATTATTTTGCTCATATTGCTCACCATTTATAATAAAATATTAAAAATATAAGATACAATTCTCTATTAAATGGTTATAAATGGGAAAAATGCTAATATGACATGATTCTACTTCAGATTTGCAGTTGTCTTTCCTGTCTCTCATGAAAGGCCACAGGGCCTCATTAAAGGAGCACCTGGTCTCTCCGTATTGATCAGAAACCTCTCCTAGTTGTACTCTTAAACAAGTTGGAACCCTGAGAGAATTCACAGGACTCATACTGGTCATGAGCAGGAATTTAGGTAAGAGGAAAGAAAATCTTCACTACTCTCCAAAGAGTAAGGTCTATGTTTAGATCATCTATATAAGGCAAGAAATAGCAGTTATGATCATAACTGGTGCCTCTTCCATAATTAACTGCTGCAAAAAGCTCGTGGTGTTCCTGGCTTGCTAAATACTGCTTTCTTAACATCAGCACTAGGGACATTTTGAACTAGGCAGTTCTCTGATGTGGAGCCTGTCTTGTTTACTTTAGAATATTTAGAATCAGCTGCTCTTCCACCCATAATAGTAATGCTTCCTCTCATAACTATCAAAAATATCTACCAACAAAAATCTCCTGGGAGGCAATGGTACTGGTGTAATCACTCTTATCTCATGTTAAAATCTTTACCTCTACACTAAGATATGTGGATCCTTTTAAGACATTTTACAGAAATAGCCTGTTTAGATGACCTGATTTTTTAGTGCTTTAAAACACATGTCTAATATCATCAGATGCAATATAATTAAATTTTTTTTGTGTGTTATAGGCTGGAATGTGTTCCTCCACAGTTCTTATGTCTAAAATCTTAACTCCTCGTACTTAAGAATGTAACTGTATTTAGAGGTACAACCATTATAGAGGTATCAATGTTAAATAAAGTCAAGAAAGTGGGTTTTACTCCAATATAGCTGATATTCTTTTATTATAAGGTAATTAAGACTCAATGACAGAAAAGAAAGATATGATGACACAAGTAGGAGATAGCCCATCCTAAGATAGGGAGAGAGGCCTTAGAAAATAAAATTCTCAAAACTAGATTTATTTAAACTACACAATGTATTTTATAGTACTTTTGCATGGCAAATATTGCATACTAACACATATTGTAAAATGTATGTAAAGAAAGAAAAATAAGGAAAGAAGAAAGAAAAACTTTGTTTCTTTGATAGTTCTTATGGGCCTTTTTTGGTATTCAGTGTCTTTTCCATTGAATGTAATTCTAATGTTTGACTTCTTTTTCTTTTTCTTTTTTTGGTCAAACTGGGGATTGAACTCAGGCCCTTGTGCTTGCCATGGAAGCGCTTTATTCCACTGAGCCATCTCACTGGCCCCTTGTTTTTCTTTTAATATAATCCAAAATGTTGAGCCTAAAGATTATGTATTCAGATATGACTTAGAAGTATTGTGGACCATATTTTAAAAGTAATGTAAGAGATATATGAAGTTCATAGTGAATAAATTTAATTTTTCACATTAAAGATGACTCTAGAATCAATACCTCACCTACAGTAAATTATATGAAAACAGTCTTAGTTTGAGGTTCGTATAAAAGTAATTCATTATATAATTACATATAAATAGGTTGGAATACAACTTTTAATACAGAGAACTGATATTTTAAAAGATACTGTGTTTATTTGAAACATTTTAAAGTACGAGTTTTACAAAACAAATGTAACTGAATGACAACACTGGAGAACACATCATATTAGATAGTCCCTTTTAACTTATAAGGATATAACTGCAATACCAGATTGTGGTAGTCCCAGGGGGATGACCCCATCACCACTGGACCACTCTGCAAATTCCTGGGGCTCCCATCTCTTGCATGGAATTCCTCATGAAAGGGTTTTTGGTGTTCTAGTGGCCTTGCCCATTTAATCTGTTCAATCTGGAAATACTTGTTTTGGCTACTTCAGCATCATCACTTTTTTTTTTTTTTTGAAAATTAACTATTATTTCAAAACCACTAAATGTGAACACAGGCTTAGTCAGTAATAAAATGTTTCACAATAGGAGTTTTTAAAAGGATTTTTTTTTTCTTGGAAGAACCAGGGATTGATCTCAGGCCCTTTAGGCATTTGAGAGGAAATAGAGGTGGTTGTATATTTTATGTTAGTAATTTAATTTTGCTACTAACTGCAATAAATCATAAGATGGGAGTTGTACTTAAATATTGTTAATTTTTTTTTATGATTCTTGTACCATTCATTAAGTATTTCAAAGTTTGAAGCCACTCTTTCTACCCTTTTTCCTCCATTGCATTGTTTTGTTTCCACATTTTTATCGACAATATTTTCCAGATTAAATCAAACATTTCTACTTTCAGAGAATACCAATAACAGAATATAACCAATAACAGAAATGTTTGGAAGACACTGTACTAGGCTAGGGACAAGCCTAGGCCATCAGTTTTTCGTATGTAATTTCTTATAACAAAACTGTTTATAATTCCATCAGGTTTATTGTTCTAATGATAGTGACAGTTTTTGAAGCAATACTTGTGTATATGGTGTGCTTTTGTTTAAGTTGAATCCTATTAGTATATGTATGTTGAATATAATATATATAATCCAGGGCATTAAGTCGGTCTATTATTGAACTACACGTTAAGCCCTTAATATTATTTAAAACATGTTATTTATTATTTAATAACTTTTAAAAAAGCTTATCCTAGTCTGATCAAGGCAGTATAAAAAGTGCCATGGGAATTTTATGAACGGAAATGTGGTGCTCATCAGTGAAGGTGCCAACAGGTGTTATGCGATGGTCACAGCCTATTTGCCATAGACATCCTACATTGCTGCTGCATCCTTACACAGCAGCAGGGTGACTAAGCCTCCCCTGGAATGCCATCCCTGGGGTGAGGCCCTCAGGTCTGCGCCATCTTCCAAATTCTCCACCTCTAAATACCAGTGCATTGCAGATTCGGGTTCCATGAATAAGTTTTGAGAGGACATCAATGTTCAGATCATCAAAAGAATATGTATTAAAAAAGTGATTCTTACTAGGGAGATGGAAGAAGAGGAAAACTAAAACTGAGATGCAGATTCACCCAGGGAAGTAGAAGATCAGAACTATGCCAACCCAGAAGTAGCAGAGCATTCCAGAAGTCAGTTTATGGCTGAGTGTGTCTGAAAATAGCCCATCAGTTTCAACAAAGAAGTGTTGGTTAAAACATTTTTCACAGGTGTTCAGGTAGTATTTGAAATGGAGCTAGCTAAGGATTGGGTATGTGTGGTTTACTAGTAAGCAGAAAAAAGATAGTATAGAAGTACTTTCCAGGAGCCTGTCAGGGAAGGGAAGAGAAAGGAGGCAGCAGAGTATGGAGCTGTGAGGCTACAAGAGGAACTGTGATATGATCAGAGAGTCATTAGACAGCTTGTTCTCATGTAAAAGGAAAGAACTAGAAGAGAGGAAACACAAGTAGAAAGCAGACTCATTAGTGTAGCAGAGAGACCCTAAGGTGGTAGGAGTGGGTGGAATCAGATAGGATTTCCTTTCACAAGAAAAGAAACCCTACATCATTGTCAAGGAAGTGACAAAATGTTATGGGGTGATAAAAACATAATTGGAGTGTGTCTCTAGTATCTGTTAGCACTGAACATCTGTACAGAGTTATTTGTTGCTCTGAAATGTCTGACTTGTATATTCACACTCTTAGCCATCACTGTGTATGTTAAAACATCATTTCAGGAAGGATTTCCTTGGCATGTGCAGTGTGCTGTGGCAGACTCTGCTTAAGCTCTAGATGTTCCCTGTACATCACCCCATGCAAACTTTGTGCTATGATTTACTTCTCAGGCCTTCCTTTTGATTGAAAGCACTTCATAGGTTGGAGCACTGCCATTGTATCTTAGGGCCTAATCCATAGGAGAAACTCCATCTGAGTTTATCAAGTCAAGAATGTAAATATTTTTTTTCTGCTTAGCTGAGAGGAATTGTTCTACTCAAACTCCTTTTAGCCCCTGATCAGTGGTCAGGTACAGAAATAGAGTTGATCTGCACACTTTTTTCTTGCTTTGAGATTCTGATTCTGGCTTCACTCTATGATGAAGAGAAATAAGGTACTGATACAGTCAAGGGTACTAACCAGCTGGTGTTAAACTAAAGGGATTACCCTGAATTGTCCAACTGGATCTGATGTACTCACAAGGGTATTCAAAAGTGAAGAAGAAGGCAGTAACCCATGTCAGAGTAATGTAATGTGAGAAATATTTGCCAACCTTTACTGAGTTTGGAAAGAGAGACCATAGGTCATGGAATGCTGGTGGTCTCTAGGAGTTAGGAAAGGCTGGAAAAGCATTTGTGTCTTAGATTCTCTAGAAAACAACTCAGTACTCAGGAAGACTCATTCTCTCCTTCATTCTCTCTCCCCCTTCTCTCTTCCTCTCTTCCACTTTCTCTCCCTCCTTCCTTTCTCTCCCTCCCTCTCTCCTCTTCACTCTCTCTTCTCCCTCCTCCCCTCTCTCTTCCTCCCTTCATCCCCCTTTCTTTTTGAGACAGGTCCCAATAAGTTCAAATTGGCCTTGAACTCACTATATATCTATCCTAAAATGGCCTTGAACTCCCAGTGATCCTCTTGCCTCAGTCTCCCAAGTGCTTAGATTACAGACTTGTGCCACTACACCTGCTGGTTCTCTCTTGCAGATGATTAGATCTTAAAATTCTATTTTTTAAGCAAGTATATCTTTAACAATAATTTGCTTTAGCATAAGACAGAGCTCTAACACAAGGAGCAAGACACCAAACTCAAATCTCTATTATATAAAACATCTTAATTCTGTTGCTCTTGTATAAATTCTGGGGCTTTTCTTCAAATTCTTTTGTCATTTTTCTGACAATGTATTTTTCATCTATTGCATAATTATGCTATGTAATAAATAGTTCTAGAAAAAAATCACTATTGAGTGTGTCTGGATGCAGGCTAAAATTTTGACTCACTGTGCTCGTAGTTGATGCTGACTCCATCAGTCCTTTCCAATAGCAAAGCTACAGGGGACTTTGAGAATCATAGTAGAATCAGCTGACCTAAGAAAGGTGTGTTCTGTTTTTTTTTTTTTTTTTTTTTATCTGAACCTATGATTACAATGGAGAATATGTAGTCAGGGCATGGTTAGAATCTGAGTTCTAACTCAGAACATTTTCTGAAAGAAGACCTACACAGACTGCCTCCTCAATGTTTTAAGTGATAGTGTAGATAAATATTTCCTAGTAACAAAAAGCAAATGATATCAACGTAAGATTCATTCATAAGACAAATTTCATGGAGTTTGTTTTTTATGTCAGGTGTCTTCCTAGGGACAAATGTCCTTGTAAGCACAGAGATTATGTTTTCATCCAAGGAGAATAAAGACATGTAAGCAGATGAGATAATGACAGTGATAAATGTTTTGAAGACAAGATAAGGAGTGGTTTGCATGGGAAGAAGACACAAAGGGGGAGGGCTAAGTGGTAGGAAGGCACACGCCTTGCCATGAAGTAGAATTGCTGAAGAGGCAAATGTGTGGACAACCCAAGGTAGATGGTGTTGGTGTGTCTGAGAGATAGAAGAAGATCTGGATGACCCAAAGCTCCAGACAGAGATTGTGGTCAGATCTCGCACATTTCAACTTTAAGTACAATTAAAAGTCACAAGAAAGTATGAGAAAGAATAAGACAATGCTTAAGCAATTCCTCTTTTGCTACATAGAAGATAAATTAATTTGAGCAAGAGAAGATCAGTTAGGACACAGCATGAATCTGAGGAAGAGATTTAGTAGCTTGAATCAGAGCAAGAGCCATGGCAGCAGAGTGAAGTTCTTGAATTCGAAATACAACTCTCTGTGTAAATGCTGAGAATAAACTTTGATTAAGGAGTTAAATTATACTGGGCTACCTGTCAGGCACCTACAGTTCTCTGTAGGCTATTTGATGAAAACATATATATATATATATATATATATATATATATATATATATATATATATATATATATGTTTGTTTTTGTTTTTATTTTTTTGAGACAGAATCTTACTGTGCAGTTTAGGCTGGCCAGCCACATTATATACCTCATTTTTGTACTTTTCTGCTGGATGGTTAAGAACAAGATAGATCAACATACAGAACAAGATAGATAAATATACAGCTACACTCTCTTAATTCACTTATATATCAAAAGATGTAGCTTTTGTTGTTGATGAGGTCAGTGAAGTCCCCTCAGGGTTTATCTTGTAATCCTGTACCTTTGTCTGTGTCATCCATTCAGATGAATCATGGCCAATGCTTGAACAATTTGCTCTCTATGAGAGCCTGAGAGAAAGTTCTCTCCATGTGACTCTCCCCAGCCACATTATACATCATCAATCTCTTTCCTTTGTGGCTCCATAATCTCCTTGAATAGAAAATTTGGGACACAATTGATTGTCATGATGTTACAGTACAGGTTCTCCTATGCCCTGAGTCTTTGCTGACCTTGAAAGGCTAGGGCCAAAATGTTGGCTGGCCTTGCGGCTCATCTATTCCTCCAATTTTGACCTGTGCACTTAGCTTGTTAACCATCCAGAAGAAAAGCTGATTAGTACCCTGAATGGCATATGCTGTTCAGTTTGCCCAAACCATTGACTCAATTGTCTTTAGTTGTTGAACATTTCTATTTGTATTTCTTCTTTTCACTTATACTAGGGAGACTACACGATATTTGCACATGTGTGTTTATTTCACTTATAAGTAAATGTTCAAGTGGCATCTATTTCAATATAAATGCATCAAGTTTATCATTCTTTATAGCTGAATAATACTCCATTATATAGAAATACCACATCTTTTAAAACCATTCCTCAAGTGACGGACATCTTGGTTGTTTCCAAGATTTTGCTATCACAAATTGTGCTGCTATAAATATAGGAACACATATATCACTTTGATATAATATTTTCAGTTCCTCTGGGAAAATTGCCAGTAGGGGGATAGCTGGCTTGAATGGGATTTCCAGTCCAACTCTTTTGAGGAGTCTCCACACTGATCTCCACAATGGTTGTACCAGTCTACATTCCCACCAGCAGTGGAGAAGTGTTCCCCTTTCCCCACAACCTCTCCAACATTTGTGTTGGTTGATTTCCTTATGATAGCCATTCTTTCTGGAGTGAGTTGGTATCTCAGTGTGGTTTTTATTTGCATTTCATGGATGGCTGGTGATGTGGAGAATTTCTGCATATATTTATTCACTTCTTTAATTTCGTCCTCTGAGAAGTGTATATTCATCTCAGATGCCCATTTCTGGATTGGGTCTTTAAATTTGAGGGCCCTGTTATATCTTATTTCTTTATATATTCTAGACAGCAGACTTTTGTGTGATTGCTTATTACTTAGGATTTTCTTTAAATTTGTGGGTTGTCTTTTCACTTTGTTGGCAATTTCTTTTGACATGCAGAAACTCCTCAAGAAGAGTTGATCCCAGTTGTTGATTCTTTCAAGTATTTCCTGTGCAAATATATGTTTGTTCATGAACTCTTTACCTACCCATACGTCTTCAAGAGTTCATCCTACTTTATTTTAGAAGAGATTGAGTATTTCTGTTTTAATGTTTAGATCTTTAATCCATTTTGACTTTAGATTAGTGCATGGTGAAAGACCTAGGTCAAGTTTTAGTTTTTTGTATGTAGAAAGCCAGTTTTTCCAGCATCATTTGTTAAAGAGGCTATCTTTCTTCCAGTAAGCTTGTTTCGCCCCTTTGTCGAAGATCAGATGGCTGACTGTGTTTGTAGACACCTCTACGTCTTCAAATCTATTCCATTGGTCCTCAGGTCTATTTTGTTGCCAATACCATGATGATTTTATCACAGTGGCTTTGTAGTATGATTTCAAGTCAGGAATTGTGATGCCTTCTGCCTTGTCTTTATTGGCCAAGATTGCCTTTGCTATTCTAGGTCATTTGTGGTTCCAAATAAATTTTAGGAAAGATTTCTCTGGGTCTGGGAGGTATGTTGGTGGCAGTTTGATAGGGATTGCATCAAATCTGTACAGCAATTTTGGGAGTATGGCCATCTTCACGATGTTGGTTCTTCCTATCCAGGA
This sequence comes from Ctenomys sociabilis, assembly GCA_004027165.1. Lineage (NCBI taxonomy): Eukaryota > Metazoa > Chordata > Mammalia > Rodentia > Ctenomyidae > Ctenomys > Ctenomys sociabilis. Next base: position 42,647 of record PVKA01010052.1, read on the forward strand.
GCAGGGAATATCTCTCCATTTTCTGAAATTGTCTGTAATCTCTTTTCTTAGGGTGTTGTAATTTTCTGTGAAAAGATATTTGACTTCATTGATTAAATGAATTCCAAGGTATTTCATTTTCCGCGGTGCTATTGTAAAAGGTATTTTTTCTATTGTTTCCATTTCAATGTGCTTGTTACCTGTGTAGAGGAATGCTATTGGCTTTTGAGTATTGACTTTGTATCCTGCTATGCTACTGAATTTCCCTATCAGTTCTAGTAGTTTCTTGGTGGAATTTTTGGGGTCTTCCAAGTAAAGTATCATGTCATCTGCAAATAGTGATAATTTAAATTCTTCTTTACCTATTCTTGTTCCTTTTATTTCTCCCTTTTTTTAATGGCTGTTGCTAATGATTCCAAAACTATATTGAATAGGAGGGGTGATAGAGTACATCCTTGTCTTGTACCTGATTGAAGAGGAAAAGATTTCAGTTTTTCCCCATTTAGGATTATATTAGCTTTTGGGTTGACATAGATGGTTTTTATCAAGTTAAGGTGGAGTCCATCTATTCCAATTTTCTGTAGGACTTTGAATATGAATGAGTGTTGTACTTTGTCAAAAGCTTTCTCTGCATCAATTGAGATGATCATGTGCTTTTTAGATTTCAGTCTATTAATATAATGTTTTACATTTATACATTTTTGAATATTGAACCATCTTTGCATCCCCGGGATCAATCCTACCTGGTCATAGTGTATGATCTTCTTGATGATTTGCTGTATTGTATTTGCTACGATCTTATTGAGTATTTTTGTGTCTATGTTCATGAGGGAGGGAGATTGGCTTGTATTTCTCCTTTTTGGTTATGTTTTTCCCTGGTTTTGGAATCAATGTAATTCTTGCCTCCAGAAATGATTTTGGGAGGACTGCTTCCATTTCAATTTTATTGAAGAGTTTGAGGAATGTAGGGATTATCTCTTCTATAAATTTGTTGTAGAATTCATCTGTCAATCCGTTCGGACCTGGACTTTTCTTTGTCAGTGGGTTTTTATTATGTTTTGTATTTCATTGGCTGTTATTGGTTTATTGAGAGTTGTTATATCTTGTTGGTTCAGTTTTAGTAATTTGTACCTTTCGAGGAATCTGTCCATTTCTTCTGTGTCTTCTGTTCTGTGAGCATAAAGATTCTTGAAGTAACTATTGATAATCTTCTGAATTGCCGCTGTGTCTGTGGTGATTTCACCCTTTTCATTCCTTATTGTATGTACTTGAGTTTTTTTTTTTTTTCCCTCTTTTTGATGAGGTTGGCTAGAGGCTTATCAACTTTATTTAGTCTTTCAAAAAACCAACTTTTTGATTTCTGGATTCTTTGAACTGTTTTTTTCATCTCAATTAAATTAATTTCTGCTCTAATCTTTAGGATTTCTTCCCATCTTTGCGCTCTGGGTTTTGTTTGCTCTTCTTTTTCTAGTTGTTGCAGGTGCAACATAGGGTGTTTATTTGTTCCCATTCTGTTTTCCTAATGTGTGAGTTCATAGCTATGATTTTCCCTCTAAGAACTGCTTTCATCGCATGCCATAAATTATGGTAAGTTGTGCTTGAATTTTTATTGAATTGTAGATATTGTTGAATTTCTTGTTTAATTTCTTCTGTGACCCATCGATTGCTGAGTAGGGTGTTGTTTAGTTTTCATGAATTTAGCGGGGTTTTCTGGTTTCTTTTGTACTTTAGTTCTAGTTTCATTGCACTGTGGTCAGATAATATGCATGGGATAATTTCTGTTTTCTTGCATATATGTAAGCATGACCTATGGACTAGTATGTGGTCTATTTTGGAAAATGTCCCACATGCAGCTCAAAAAAATGTGTATTCAGCTGTGGTTGGGTGGAACACTCTGTATATGTCCACCAGGTCCTTTTGTTCCAAGCTCTGGTTCAGTTCTGCTACTTCCTTGCTAATTTTTTTTATCTAGATGGTCTATTTTTTGAGATAAGTGTGTGTTAAGGTCTCCTGTTAAGATTGTGGTCTTAGGTATTAGATTTTTCATGTCTATTAAGATTTGTCTTACATAGTTGGGTGCTCCTGTGTTTGGTGTATAGATATTTGTGTGTGTTATCTCTTGTTCTTGAATTTTTCCCCTGAATAATATATAGTGGCCTTCTTTATTTCGTTTGATCCTTCTTGGTTTAAAGTGGAGACTGAGAACAGAATTGCTAGTCCTGATTTTTTATGAGGTGCTAGGGCATGTAGTATTGTTTTCCATTGTTTGACTTTGAGCCTATGTATTTCCTTTTGAGCTAAGTGTTTCTTGTATACAGAATATTGTTGGATTTTGTTTCCTAATCCATTGTGACAGTCTATTACTCTTAATTGGTGAATGGAGTCCATTTACATTGATGGTTATAATTGAAGTGCGTTGACTTATGTTTGTCATGTTATTTACCTGCTGTTGTTTACTCCTTTGTGACCTGGTTTTAATTGTCTCTTTTGTTTTGTGGGTTCCTTCCATTCTCATTCATGGAGTTCTGGTCATTGTATTGTCTCTCTAGAACATGTTTCAGCAGCTTGTGTAGGGATGGCTTTGTTATCATGGAATTCTTTAGTTGTTCTTTGTTGTGGAAGTATTTCACTTCTCCATCAAACTTGAAAGAGTTTTGCAGGGTATAATAGTCTGGGCTGGAATTTGTTTTTGTGCAGGATTTTAGCTCTGTTGCATGCACTCCTTGCCTTCATGGTTTGGTAGAGAAATCGGCTGTAATTCTGATGGGTTTTCCTGTGAATATGATCTGTTTATTCTCTCTAGCAGCTTTCAGTATATTATTTTTGTGTTGGATTTCTGGGATCTTGACTATTATATGTCTTGGTGTGTTTTTACTTGGGTTGAAGTTATTTGGTGTTCTGTATGCTTTGGTTACCTGAATGTTGGATTGTTTCCTCATATTTGGGAAGTTTTCTGCTGTTACTTCTCCCCAGATTCTTTTTTTGTCATTTGTATTCACTCCTTCATTCTCATTGATACCAATTAATCTCACATTGTTCATCCTGGCATCATCCTGCAGGTGATAGATTATTTTTTCCTGCATTCTTGTTGTTTTTAAGAGATCCTTTCTCAACTTTTCACTAGCTGCACCAGCGTCTTCAAGATCTGAAATTCTGTCTTCGCTTTCACTCAAAAGTTTTTGTAGACTCGTGATTGATATTTTTAGTTCTTCTGTATCTCTTTGACTCTGTTTCATGTGTTCTATTTCTTTTCTGTATTGCTCATTCAAGGAATCCATGATATTTTTGATCTCTATTTTTTTTATCCATGTCTTCTTTATTTTTTTTTTTGTCTTTTTGAGACAGGGTCTCACTATGCAGTTCAGGCTGGCCTTAAGCTCACTTTGTAGCTCAGGCTGGTCTCAAACTCACAACAATCCTCCTGCCTCAGCCTCCCAAGTACTGGGATTACAGGCATGTGCCACCACGCCCGGCTCCATGTCTTCTTTAGAGGTAGCTATTAATTCTTTTTCTGCAGGGTTTTTTCCAAATTTGTTTTCTACTGCATATTTTTGGACTTGTTTCTGTATTTCAGATGCTATGGTTTCAAAGAATTCTTTTTTTTCAAAGAATTCATTGTTGATTTCAGAAATTATTTGTGCTTTGAGTTCCGCATGTCATTTCTGCTGTTGTTTCTTTGCTTCAGATGCTGTTAATTCATGTTTCAGCTGGAATAGTGCTCTCTGCACTTGTTCTGGGTGAGCATTGGTTTTCCCCCCTGATGTTTCTGCATTTGATTCTTTATTTCAGATGCTATATATTCAGATATTTCTTTTTTAATTCAGGAATTAATTCTCATTTGAGTTCCTCTATACCTTTCTGCCGTTCCTTTGCTTTCGTATCTGCTAATTCATTCATTTCAGCTGAGCTAGTGTCTTCTGCACTTATGGGTGGACTCGAGGCCTGAGATTGCATTTTTTTCCTTGTCTTTGTCATTTTGTATAGCACTGACCTCTGACCTTTGGTGCAGCTATAACCTTAGCATGTAATGAGATTCAGGTGGCAGCCTACTAAGTTTGAGATTATCCAGTTATGCCTGGCCTGGATCTAGCTGTTGTGTTCAGTTCCTTTTTGCTGCTGCTCCTGTGGTTCTCCTATGTTGATTCCCTAGTCAGGCAAGCTGGAACTGAACCAGGAAGCAGAGTGAGTAATGAAAATTCCCACCATTTTGGCTGGCTTTGGGGCGAGGATCCAGGAAAGCTGATGCAGTCAGCCCTCCTGACTCGGCCAGTTTGCTCTCTAGATAGGCGGGCCTGAACTTTTGTGGGTCTACTGGTCTCCCAGAAGATTAGTGGATGTTCTTATTCACCAGTAGGCTGTGCTGAGTCAGCCAAGCTGGGCTGGGTCCAGGGCTGCGGGGTGGGACCTGGGACTGCTGGGAAGTATCTCTCAGGCATGGCGGACTTGGTGCTCTCACTCACCCGCCGAGCTGCGCTGGGTCTGGGCACTTCATTTATTCTTGAATTAGAATTAGTTTAATAGACGAAATTTTGCCTATTAAGATCTTAAATGGATTGAGTTAATGAGATGATTACAAATTTAAAAAGACCTTAAGGAGCATCAAATAGTTTTGATAATTATTATCCAATCATATTTTCTTTTGAAATAAAATTTTTATGGAAATAGCTTTTTACATGTAAGACATTACATTCATGTTTGGAACCATAAGCAAAGGGTTTTAAATAGTATGAACTATTCATCTTTAAAAATGTGTCAGAATTTCTGTTCTTCCTTTTGAAATTATAAACTCTACATTCCTGAAAATATATTATCTTTATGCATTGTTATTTCTGGCCTCTGAAAGTGTTAATTACAGACATGAAATGTTTTAATTAACAATATTAAGAAAATGATATTTCTAGCTTGCATTTTTCCCAGCTGAACCAGTCATTAAAAATGTATTCTAATATTTTAAAGAAAGTGTTTAGTATGCAATAAAATAATTTTCGCTGTGGAAATAGCTCAATGGCTTAAGTGCCTGCCTGGCAAGCACAAGGTCCTGAGTTCGATCCCCAGTACAAATAATACTAAATAATAATAATAATATAATATAATATAGTGATTATAGTAATAATAATAATTTTCAATGAAAAAATCCTAGTAGACTAATACTTTTTGATGTTTATACCACTAAAACTGTAGCAAATCATAATTACCTTCTGAAGGAGTATAAATCTCTTCCATATAAAAATCATATGTATGCAATCATCGTTTTAATTTAAAAGACGCACTATGACTATAAACTCATGATTAGTGGGAATTGTAGTGTTTATGGGAGTGAAGTGGGACTAATGCCAGTGCTTAATAATCTTACATAAGCACAGATTTCATGACTCTTAGCCCAGTCTCCTGATTCTGAACATTTTTCACTTAATTTTGTGCTGCTTTGAGATTTGCAGCACTTTGAAACCTATAAATAATAGACTTCAGAGTAATCACAGTGTCAATGATAATTAACTGAGGGAAAAAGAGTTTTCAAGTTCCTTAAAGAATTAAATAACAGGGGCAGTGTTGAAATTATCTAAGAGATGTAGTCTTTGAGGAAAATAATCCTTCTTTCAAAGACTGTACTGTTGGAGATAGCTCAGTGACATCAGCGCCTGCCTGGCAAGCACAAGGTCCTGAGTTAGATCTTCAGTACAGCATGCTGTACCAGACACCGAAACCAGTCGAGGTGGTGCATGCATGTAATCTGAACACTGGGAAGGTTGACGCAGGGGGATCATTATGAGTCCAAGCTGTGTATTCTGACCCTGTACAAAATACATAAATAAATAATTTTAGAAAATTAAAAATCAAAGAATGTACTGTATATTATCAATATTATGAAAAGCAGATCAAATATTGTTTGGACACATTATATCTATCTTTATATGATTTCAAGTGAAAAATTATAAGAATTACACAAATAATATATATTTTTGACCCAGATTCATCATTATTAATAACTTTCTCTACTCTTCCTATCTACTTACCTATTTGCTTTTTCAGAATAATTTGAAAGTAAAGTACAGACATCTTCCTACTTGATTTCTCAGTACCAGAGTATATTTCCTAGAAAAAAGGATATGTTCTTATGTAAACAGTACAATTATTAAAATCAGAAAAATAAATATGAATATTACCTACCACAGTTTTAAAAACTGTTACCAATTGTCCCAACAATGAATATCTTTTAAAGTCTTTTCTATTCTCTGACACCCCACACCCTATGTAGGATTCTGTCCAGAATTATGGATCATATTTAGTGGCTGTATCTCTTTGATTTCCAGAAATCTTGAACAATTCCTTAGTCTTATTTATCCCTCAGGAACTGATAGTCTCATTAAATTTTGAACAGTTCCTTACTATTTTTATCTCTCATAACCTTACTATTTTCTTAGAGTACTACTTATTTTACAAAATGTTCTGCAACTTAGACCTATCTGATATCCCTGATAACATGAGTTTTTTGATACAAATACCTCAGAATTGCATGAGTATTTGTTTGTTGACAATATTAATTTTGATTGAACCCCAAGGTTGGTGTTTATGAAGGAAATATCCATTTATAAATAATGTTTATTGTGAACTTACTTTAAAATTATACAAATATCTCAGTATTGGCTGGGCTACAATACTGAGTTTGGTCAGATGCAAATCTTTTTCATGTTACCATGAAGGTATTTTATAAGGGTAATTAACATTTATATTTAGCAATACAGTAAAATAAAATCCATCATATTTCCCTTCACTATTAATTATCTATAACTGCATAACAAATTCCCCTACAAGTTAGCAGCTATAAAATTTAAGACAACTTTTTATTATTGTATAGCTTTAGTTGGGTGCTTAGAATCAGGGTTTTCACTAGGTTTTACTCAAGTGGTGGATGGACTGTGGTGTTATCTGAAGGCTCACCCAGAGGGGTTGAGTTTGCTTCTGAGCTCCCTGATAATGTGGGTCTCTCCACAGGGCCATCCCAGAGACAGGGTGTAGCATCAGTCTCTAGAAACTTCCTCTCCCAAATTACTTCACCTTATCACTTTTGCCATGCTTTCTTCACTAGAAGCAAGCAAGACTTCAGTCCACACTCAAGGAGAGGGAATTATTACAGGGGGCAAATCCAAGAAGGAAGGTAGACACTCTGGAAACTACCCACCACCCTCGCCCTAATAAACTGCTGAGAAGAAAGCCTTTTTCAATGTATGCCCTTTTTAGAGATTTTGAGAAGCACGGGCTATCTTTTTTACTCTTGGTACTTCTAAAACAGTTGAAAGTTAATAAAAATATAGGGTGCTTTACCTGTTGACATTAAATAAATCAACCCTTGCAAAATCAAAGTATGATTTTGAAATTTTGTGTTAATTTTGGAATTTATAAAAATTATTAATTAATATTTTACTATAGATTATACGTTATTACCATCTGGTAATAGTGTATAAATTTAAAGTTATGAATCATACTTTTTCACTCCAGTGGGATCTTATGTTGCTCCCTTGGGAGATTCTATAAACAGTACTTAAGGCCCTTCATGAGCTCAGCTGTTTAAGCAAAGTTCCCACCTAGTAACACTTCTTCAAGCAAGCTTTAAGGTACTCAGTATAAAGTAGATTTAATGATTCTACGTTATGACTCTGAAAGCACTACTAGTACAAATCTTTCTTCTCATTGAATTAAGCAAAAGTATCTGTATGTCTAGCCTAACTATTCCATATATACAAATACAAAATGGTCCTTCCTTTGTATTCCCTTTATTTATTTAGTCCTGTTAGAGACAGGCATTCCATTGGCATCTAAATACTATAGGTGCATGAATTCAGCAAATAATCCAGCACAATTTAGCAGTCCACAAGGGTAGTGGGTTATCTGCAGAAGTTGTTGACTTTAGCCTTTTATAGCTCAGTATATTATTACAGCTTTACTTTATATACCTCATTTTTATAATTTTCTGCTGGATGGTTAAGACCTATATAACAAGAACTGTAACTTTTGTGTCTCATAAGGTCAGTCAAGTTCCCTCAGGATTTATCCTGTAACTCTGTATCGCACTTTGTAGATCCTTTGTTAGTGTCAGCCGTGTGGATGAGACACTGCCATTACTTGAACAACTTACTCTCGGTGAAAGCCTGAGAGAATGTTTTTACTCCATGTGACTTTCCTTAGGCACACATCATTGATAACATTCCTCTGTGGCTCCATTATCTCCTTGATCAGAAAATTTGGGCACAACTGAGTCCATGATGTTACAGTACAGGTTCTCCTATGTCCTGAGTCTTCACTGACCTTGAAAGGCTTTGGCCAAAATGTTGGCTGACCTTGCAGCCCTTCCTTTTCTCTAATTTTTGATCTGCAAACTTAGGTTGTTAGCCCTGCAGAAGAGAAGCTTATTATTTCCCTGTAACATATTCACTTCAGTTTAACCTAATTAACTGTGTAAATATCAAACATCTTAGGCATAACATGGAACAGGTATTTTCCATCAAGTATTGATATGTTCAAGTTTAAGTCCCTACAGAATATGAAGAAAAACAAATAATTTTAAAAAATAGGAATAAACACTTTCATATTTTTACACAGAAATTTGGAAATCTAACCATATACAGCATTGTAGCAGGACAGTCCTGTGACATCTTTTTTCTTGTGTCTTTTTTCATTTATTATCCTTTATATAAACAAAGAAACAAACATACAAACTTTTATTTGAGAGACAGTGTGGTAATAATGGGTATATCATGACAAGAAGTATATATTTAGAAGACCAGAATGACAGGCATTCCAAGTGTGACCCTGCTATAACACATTGTTATCTTCAGTGCAGTTGCTTGGTTCACAGGTATCAGTATGTATAGTTATTCAGGGCAAGAATCTTCCCAATTAACTGCTAGTTTCAAAAACTTGCTGATGTTTCTCAGGATCATTGTCTTACCCATCTTGTTAATATAAATGTATGGCTTTGCCCCAGTAATTTTTCCCAGCTTTTCTCATGCCCTCTCCTCATTCTCCAATCCTCAAGTTATCACTTTCCTTTTAATTGTGTTATGCCTTCCTATTTGTATTTCTTCTTTTGAGTTCTTGCACTAGGGAGACTGTATGATATTTACACTTGTGGGATTGGTTTATTTCACTTATAAGTGGCATCCACTTAAATATGAAGGCTTCAAGTTTTTCATTCTTTATAGCTGAGTAATACTCCATTATATAGAAATACCACATCTTTTCCAACCATTCCTCATGTGATGGGAATTTTGGTTATTTTCAAGTTAGCTATCACAAATTGTGCTGCTATAAACACAGGTACACATATATCACTATGATATGATGATTTCAATTCCAGCCGGAAAATTCCCAGTAGAGGGATGGCTGGCTTGAATAGGATTTCCAGTCCTAGTTTTTTAAGTTGTCTCCACACTGATTTCCATAATCAGCCAACATGTTGGCCAAAGCCTTTCAAGGAAAGGTTCCGCTTTCCCCACAACCTCTCCAACATTTGTTGTTGGTTGATTTCTTTATGATAGCCATTCTTTCTGGGGTAAGATGGTATTTCAGTGTTATTTTAATTTGCATTTCACAGATGGCTAGTGATGAGGCACATTTTTTCATATATTTATTCCCTTCTTTAATTTTGTCCTCTGAAAAGTGTGTGTTCATCTCATATGCACATTTCTGGACTGGGTCTTTAAATTTTGGGGCCTTCATGTTTTTTAGTACTTTATAAATTCTAGAGAGCATACCTTTGTCTGAGTGCTTATTAGTTATGTTTTTTTTTCGAAATTTGTGGGTTATATTTTCACTTTGTTGGTAATTTCTTTTGATGTGCAAAAACTTCTCGAAAAGTGGTAGTCCCAGTTCTTAATTCCTTCATGTATTATGCATGTGATTTGATTTTTGTTCATGGACTCTTTGCCTATCCCTATGTCTTTAGGAATTCCTCCTACTTTTTCTTTCAGGAGATTTAGTGTTTTCATTTTAATGTCTAGATGTTTAATCCATCTTCACTTTAGCTTAGAGTTTGCTGATAGACCTGGGTCAAGTTTTAGTTTTCAGCATATAGAGAGCCAATTATTCCAGCACCATTTGTTAAAGAGGCTATATTTCTTCCAGTAAACATGTTTGGCCCCTCTGTCGAAGATCAGGTGGCTGAATGTGTTCATAGAGGCCTCTGCCTCTTCTAATCTATTCCATTGATCTTCAGGTCTATTTCATTGCCAGTACCATGCTGGTTTTATCACAGTAGCTTTGTAGTATAATTTCAAGTTAAGGATTATAATGCCTCCTTTCTTGTCTTTGTTGCCCAAGATTGCCTTTGCTATTCTAGGCCTTTTCTGGTTCCAAATAAATTTTAGGAATAATTTCTCTATGTCTGGGAGGTATGTTGGTGTTAGTTTGATAGGGATTGCATTCAAACTGTACAATTTTGGGAGTATGGTCATCTTCATGATGTTAGTTCTTCCTATCCATGAGCAAAGAATATCTTTCTGTTTTCTGAAATCCTCTATGATCTTTTTTTAAGAGTACTGTAATTTTCCTTGAAAAGATCTTTGACTTTTTTAGTTAGATGACTTCCAAGGTATTTCCTTTTTTGTGGTGCTATTGTAAAAGATATTATTTTTCTAATTTCTCTCTCAGTGTGTTTGTTTTCTGTTGAGAGTAATGTTTTTGACTCTTGGGTATGGGCTTTGTATCCTATGTTACTGAACTTATGTATCAATTCTAATAGCTTCTTGGTGGAGTTTTTGGGTCTTCTCAGTAAAGTATCATATCATTGACAAATAATGATAATTTAAGTTCTTCTTTACATATTCTTATTCCTTTTATTTCTCTCTCATGTCTACTCCCTCTGGCTACAGATTCGAGAACTATATTGGATAGGAGGGGTGACAGAGGACATCCTTGTCTTGTACCACATCTGAAAGTAAAAGATTTCAGTTTTTCCTTGTTTAGAATTATATTAGCTGTGGGGTTACCATAGATGGTATTTATCAAATTGAAGTAGATTTCCAATTTTCTGTAGGACTTAGAACATGAATTAGTGTTGGACTTTGTCAAAAGCCTTTTGTGCATCAATGGAGATGATCATATTGATTTAAGATTTTGCTGCATTAATATAGTGTACTCCATTTATAGATTTTTGAATACTGAAGCATCCTTGCATCACTGGGATGAATCTTACTGGTAATGGTGTGTAATATTCTTGATGATTTTGCATATTCTATTTGATAGGATTTTTTTTGAGAATTTTGCATGTATGTTCATGACTGAGATTGGCCTGTAGTTCTCTTTTTCTTGTGTCTTTCCCTCATTTTGGTATCAGTATAATACTTGCCTCCAGAAATGATTTTGGGAGAACTGTTTCCTTTTCAGTTTCATTAAAGAGTCTTAGGAGTGTAGGGATTATATCTCCTGTAAATTTTTTGTGGAAATCAACTGTGAATCCATCAGGACCTGGACTTTTCTTTATTGCCAGGCTTTTTATTATGTTTTGTATTTCATTGGCTGTTATTGGCTTATTGATAGTTGTTATGCCTTTTTGATTTAGTTTTGGTAATTTGTACCTTTCTAGGAATCTGTCCATTTCATCTTTGTCTTCTATTCTGTGAGCTTAAAGATTCTTTAAGTAGCTATTTATAATCTTCTGAATTTCCACTGCATCTCTGGTTATTTCACCCTCTTCATTCTTTATTGCTTGTATTTGAATATTTTCTTTCCTTTTTATGATGAGGTTAGCTAGGGGCTTATCAATTTTATTTGGTGTTTCAAAGAACCAGCTTTTTAATTCATTGATTCTTTGAACTTTTTTCTTTGTTTCAATTGAATTAATTTCTGCTCTAATGTTTATGATTTCTTTCCATCTTTGGGCTCTGGGTTTGGTTTGCTCTTCCTTTTCTAGATGTTGGAGGTGCAACATTAGGGTGTTTATTTGTTCCTGTTCTATTTTCCTAAGGTGTGAGTTCACAGCTATGAATTTTCTTCTGAGAACTGCTTTCATTGCATCCCATGAATTCTGCTAAGTTGTGGTTGAATTTTCAATGAAATGTGGATAATGTTGAATTCCTTGTTTAATTTCATCTCTGACCCATTGATTGCTGAGTAGTGTGTTGTTTAATTTCCATGTATTTAAGGGTTTTTTCTGGTTTCTTTTGTCATTTATTTCCAGTTTCATTGCACTGTGGTCAGATAATATGTATGGGATAATTTCTGTTTTCTTGTGTATACTTAAGAATCCATGACCTATGGATTATGTGTGGTCTGTTTTAAAAAATACCTCATGTGCAGCTGAAAAAATGTGTATTCAGCTGTGGTTGTGTGGAACACTCTGTATATGCCCACCAAGTGAATGCGTTCCAAGCTCTGGTTCAGTTCTGTTACTTCCTTGCTAATTTTTTGTCTGGTTGACCTATCTTTTTGGGATAAGGGGGCATTAAGGTCTCCTGTTAAGATTGTGGTATTGGATATTAGCTTTTCCATGTCCATTAAGATTTGTCTTATATAATTGGGTGCTCTGATGTTTGCATAGGTATTTATGAGTGTTACTTCTTCCTCTTGAATTTTTCCCCTAACCAATATATAGTGGACTTCTTTGTTTCATTTGATCATTCTCGGTTTGAAGTTGAGACTGTCTGAGAACAGGATTGCTACCTCTGCTTTTTTCTGAGGTGCTGGGGCATGTAGTATTGTTTTCCATCTTTTGACTTTCAGCCTATGAATTTCTTTATGTGTTAAGTGTGTTTCTTATATGCAGCATATTGTTGTATTTTGTTTCTTAATCCACTGTGCCAGTCTACATCTCTTAATTGGTGAGTTGGGTCCATTAACACTGATGGTTATAACTGAGGTGTGTTGAGTTTCAATTGACATGTTATTTACTTGCTGCTGATTACTCCTTTTTTGCCCTGTGTATCATTGTTTACCGTATTTCATGGGTTCTTTCTTTTCTTGTTGGTGGAGTTCTGATCATTTTGCTCCCTCTCTAGAACATCTTTCAGTAGCCTGTGTGGGGTTGGCTTTGTCATCATGAAATTCTTCAGTTGTTCTTTGTCGTAGAAGTATTCACTTCTCCATCAAACTTGAAAGAGATTTTTGTAGGGTAGAGTAGTCTGGGCTGGAATTTGTTTTCAATCAGGACTTGAACTACTCTGCCCCATGCTCTCTCCTTGCCTTCATGGTTTGTGAGGAGTAGTTGGTCGTAATTCTGATGGATTTTTCCTTTGAATATTATCTGCTTCTTTTCTCTTGTGGCATTCTGTATATTATTCTTGGATTGGATTTCTTGGATATTGACTATTATATGTCTCAGTGTGTTTTTAGTTGGGTTGAAGTTATTTGGAGTTCTGTATGCTTTGGTTACCTGACTATCAGATTGTTTCTTCATATTTTGGAAGTTTTCTGCTATAACTTCTGCCCATTTTTTAATATCATTTGCATTGACTCCTTTCTCATTGCTACCTATTAGTCTCACGTTGTTCATATTTGCGTCGTCTTGCAGGTATTGAATTATTTTTTCCTTCATCCTAGTTGTTTTTAAGAGATCTTTGATTGCCTTTTCACTAGCTCCACCAATGTCTTTGAGATCTGCAACTCTTCACTTTTACTGAAATGATTTTGTAGACTCATGACTGAGAAGTGTTTCTCTTTTTTTGTTTTTTCTTTTGGTGGAACCAGGGATTGAACTCAAGCCCTTGTGCTTACAGGAAAAACACTTACTTCGCTGAGCCATTTCCCTGGCCCAATTTTGGTTTAGAGGTGTTTCTCTTTTTGTTTTTTAGACTCATGACTGAGATTTTAAGTTCTTCTACATCTCTTTGACTCTGCTTCATGAACTCTATTTCTTTTCTGTATTGCTCCTTAAAGGAATGCATCATTTTTCCAGTCTCTTCTATTTTTTTTTATCAATGACTTCTGTAGAAGCATCTATTAATTCTTTTAGTGTAGAGTTTTTTTTCATATTGGTCTTCTTCCATATGTTTCTGAATTTGATTCTTTACTTCAGATGCTGTCAATTCAGAATTTTCTTTTTTTTTATTTCAGAAATTAATTCTGGTCTGAATGCCTCTATACCTTTCTTCCATTTTTTTCTTTACTTTCAATGCTATTAATTCATAAATTTCAGTTGAGGTTGTGTCCTCTGCTCTTGTTCTGGGTGGGCATTGTCTTTTCTCCATATGTTTATGTATTTGATTCTTTATTTCAGATAGTATGATTTCAGAGATTTCTTTTTGTGTTCTAGAAATTAATTCTGCTCTGAGATCCTCTATTCCTTTCTGCTGTTGTTTCTTTACTTCCAATGCTATTAATTCATACATTCCAGCTTAACTAGTGTCCTCTGCAGTTGTTCTGTGTGGGCTCGAGGCCTGAAATTGCATTTTGCTCCTTGTTTTTGTCATTTCTTATAGCACTGACCTCTGACCTTTGGTGCATTTATCACCATAGCACCTAATGAAATTCAGGTCCAGATCTATGAAGTTTGAATTTATCCAGTTATACCCGACTTGGGTCTATCTAGCTTTTGTGTTCAGGTCCTTCCTGCTGCAGCCCTTGGAAGTGAACCTGTTGTGTCCCTCTGTAGTGCACCTGGAATAGGGGGCACAGGGGAACACAGAGGCTCTCCCACAAACTATCCATGCCTGGGTTTGGGCTGGAACTGGGGGTCCCAATAGCATTGCAGAAGTTCTTATTCACTCATTGGGCTTGAGAGTGGTGGCTCTGGAGGGGTGGAGGGGTCTCTAGGGCATAGCAATCATGTGACATCCCTGGGTTTTGGTCCTTAGAGGTCTGCAGGTGCACTTGCTGGGCCTGGGCTTGGCTGGATCTGGGGGTCCCAAGAATATCGCAGAAGTTCTCACTCACTCAGTGGGCTTGTGGGTGGGGGCTCTGGAGGCCCTCATGTCAGGGGCTGGCCTGGGCTTGATCTGGGGAGATCCAACCAGTGCAGGGTAGTGCAGGATCTCACCCCACCTTTGCCAATTCTGAGCTTGGGCTGAGTGGGAAGGGTGGAGGTTTCTATAGAGACCAAGAGAGCAGGTTGGAAAAGGCCCTGAGAATGCAGTGAAAGGAGTCAGCCAGGGGCTAGCCTGGGCTTGATCTGGAGAGATCCAACCATCGCAGGGGAGTGAAGGAGCTCACCCTCATATTTGCTGGGCCTGAGCTTTCTTTTTTCAGATATGGAAGCTTCTCCAAAATTGAACTTTCTCATCAAAAACAATAATATTTCCCTCACCATTTTCACTTCAGATTAATTTTTTCAATTGGTTTTAAGCTCATGTGGGATACAAAGTTACTATTTGATGTTTCTTATGATGAGTTGTGTTTTTGCTGAAAAGATACTTTAAAGTTGTTAGCCTTAGGACCGCAGAATGAGAACTTATTTGGAAATAGGGTTACATCACAGTAAATTAGTTAAATGAAGACCTAATGAGGCAGGTCAGGCCCCGGATCTATTATGCCATGGCTTCTTTATAAAAAGAGATGTGAATGACACTAAGTAAAGACAGAGGCAGAGATTGGAAGTAAGCTGACATAAACCAAGGGATACCAGAGACTTCCAGCATTTGGAAAAAGCAAGGATTCTTCTCTCCAAAAGACTTCCATGGGAGCAGTTCCTTGACACCACCTTGTTCTTGGGCTGTCTAGTCTGAAGCACTTGAGAGAATAAATTTCTGTTGTTTTAGTCTACATAATTGGTAGGACTGTGGAGAAGAAGGACTGATCTTCAATTCTGAAATAGGCAGAGTTGAGAATCTTGGAAACTGGATCATAAGGGCTCTAATTTCATCCATAGTCCATTGATGGATTTCTAATTCTTTATGGATTAATTGTAGTATATTGTGGTTACACTCATTATGGGGAGATGGCAGCATTACTGAAGTGTGATGGAAATGTAGGTGTGGAGTGTAACTGCAGGGAATCAGCCTTGGGCCTTGTCCTTGCAGACTGCTCTGTTTTTGGCCCTTCCTCTCATCTTCTGGCTTTCTCTTTTTATTCACAAGTTGCCAAGAGGTAAACAATTCTGCCCTATGGCACATTTCTCAGCTACCATGCTCTGTCACATCACAGGCTTTTAGCAGTAATAAAGGCAGCAGACTATGGATTGAAACCTCTGAAGCCATAAGCCAAGATAAATCTTTGATTTTTGAAGTTGTTAATCTCAGGTATTTTGTTATAGTAAAGCTAACACAGGAACTCATCTAATAGAAGGGGTCTATGCCCTTATGATCAAATAAAGCACCCCTCAAGGACCTCACCTTCAAACACTGCATTTCAGATTAAGTTTCAACATTATAATTTGAGGGGAAACATAAAAATTTAGTCTATTTTATTCCAATTTGTACTCTCTTTAAAAAATAAAAATTACAAAAAGTCATTCTATAGCACTCCCTTTAATATATCAGATATCAATAAACATAGAACCTGAACTGATTTATATTGAATTTCACTTTTACCTCTTCATCTCAAGGTAGAAAAGTTTTGAAAAATTTCATTCACTTTGGTATTAGTGAAATCAATTAGATCTTAAATTTCCTCTGCTGGAGTATAGCAATATCATTTCAAAAGAGATTCATGAAGGTCTCAATTAATTGCAAAAAATAGATTTAGGCTCTAAATACTTTAGTGATCAAATGATTTTTCTTCTATATAAGTATAGTGTACACTGTGGATTGTGGATCTTTGAACATGAAGTGTATTCCCCAAAATTTTTTTGCTTATAATATATTATTTCTGGACATTAAAATACCACCTAATCTGAATCTTACTTTATAATTTTGGCCTTCATAGATGTTTCTTGCTGAAATGCTTTTTTGTCTTCTGAAGCACACTGAAGAACAAATAACTACTAAATCACTACCTGATTGTGAAAGGATTTCACTCAAAGCAAAGAACACAGTTTGATATCTGTGGTTAAATATCAGTGTAGAAGGGCCAACCAAATAGCTCAGCAGATTAAAGTGCCTGCAAGCAGGCATGGGGGCCAGGGGTTTGATCCCCCAACTTGCCATGCTGGCCCCACCCCCAGGGTGTGCTGAGATGACAATTGAGACTGGGTATAGTGGTGCATGCCTGTAACCCCAGCTCTTGAGAGGCTGTAAACAGGTGGATCACTATGAGTCCGATCTGGTAGTGAAACCCTGAACACCCTATACACCCTTCCCTAAAATACACACACACACACACACACACACACGCACGCACGCACGCACACACACACACACACACACATTCCACTACAGACCTGTACAAAAGGAAAAATGCTTCCTATATTTCATAAGCATACTAGTGTGTGTGCTAGATAGAAGTTATTAAAATTAGTTTGCAAAAATAAAAGGAACATGACCACAACACAATGTTTATTCCTCTATGCTGGACCTCTGGAGGGACCAGCAGTGTAAGTGAGCTGTAAGTGTTTGCTGACATCTTGTGAATGCTTTGGACTTAAGGAATGGCCTGGTGACTGGGAAAGGCATCGATGAATCCTCTAATGGGATAATACTGTTCTTCAGACATAGATAAAACTTAATTATGTTTTCAGTTAGTTTGTCATATCTCTGGTTTAATTTAATTAACAAGAAATAAAGTTTTGCTAGTCAGATTTTATCAGCTAAAAATACAGATATGACAAGTAAAGAGGATCTAAATTCAATTAATTTGTCATTGTTTAATGTTTCTAAGCATAAAATGCACTAATAAATGAATCTTTTACAATTGTATGCTGATATAAGTACTTACTAGCATGTTGGTATTCCTTCAAAGGTGGATTTCTAAATTGACAATATCGAACAGAAAATAGATTTTTTTAATTACAAATATTCTAGTTTCAATGCTACTCTACCTCTGCAAAAGCCTACTTTTTTTTTGTATTTTAGGAATGGGTCTACAGGATGTTCAGGGTCTCACTAGATCAGACTGTTATTCAAATATAGATAGAACTTAATTATGTTTTCAGTTAGTTTGTCATATCTCTGATTTAATTTAATTAAGAAGAAATAAAGTTTCACATCAGACTGTGATTTGCCTGTTTATAGCCTCCCGAGAGTTGGGAATTACAGGTACGCGCCACCATGCCCAGTCTCAAGTGCTGTCTCAGTGCGCCTTGGGGCTGGGGGTCAAACCCTTGGCCCTGCACCTGCTTGCAGCACTTTAATCCACTGAGCTATTTGGCTGGCTCTTTGCAAAAGCCTACTTGACATCTACCACAACTGAAATATTGTATTTGTGGTAAAAAATATAGGAGAAAACAGCTTTACAAATGTGATATGGCTTATGAAATGAAACAACATTTGAAACATTTTTGCTTTTACTTTTGGAATCCTAGTAATTGGCATTTACATTTCAATTAGCAGAAACTGAAGAGTTTTTCTAAACTCTAAAGGGTGCTTAATTCAAAGATTTAAAATTTAATAACCATTAGTTCATCCATCACAGCCTGGGTTACAAAGTGAGCTCAAGGGCAACCTGAACTATATAGTGAGACCCTGTCTCAAAAAGAACCAACAAAAATAAAATAAAACAAAACAAAACAAAATATTCTTAAAAAACCATAACATAGCAAATACATAAACTGGTGATACAGTCATATGTCATTATCAAACATTATGTATTGTGCAGAATTGTACATGCTATATTTTTAAATGGCTGGCAGTGCAATAGATTTGATCACATTAAGCACCACTGGAAATATGAGTAATGTGATGGCTACACTGTCACTAGTTGTTGGTAATTTTTCAGTTCCATTTTAATTTTAGAGGAATGCAGTTATATATTGTGGCCTATTAATTAAATGTCATTATGTGGCACATGAGTGTATTATGTTGGAATTATATACACATGAATTTTCATTTATCTTAAATATAAATTTGAAGCAAGCAACTATTGACAATAAGCACTAATTTTATAATATTCTTCTATTTATTTACTTTAAGGAGGAAACCAAAAACAAATGACAAGAACAATGACAATAAGAAAGACAACAGAACACTGTAACCACAATACAGAATTTCAAAACAAGAATAGAAAATTAACAGCGGTTGTTTTATTATGTATTGTTATCATCAAAGTTGTTGCTTAGACTACCAGATACAGGCATGCAAGATTAATCAAATAAACATTAGCTCTTCTTTTCAATAAATCTTAATTTTTTTCCTTGCCCTTTTTACTTTTTAATTTATTTTAAAAAGAGTACAGAAGTAATAAGTAAGACATCAGAGATACACATTTTAGAAAAACAGGATGGAAGGTAATCTTTCTCTTTCTTTTTTGAAACAGGGTCTCACTATGCAGTTTGGGCTGGCCTTGTGTTCACTTTTTGTAGCCCCAAGCTGGTCTCCAACTCCCAGGGATCCTCCTTCCTCAGCCTCCCAAGTGCTATGATTACAGGTCTGTACCACCGCAGCGGGTTCTGAAGATGAAAGGTGTTCAGTCATGTGTTATGGTTTGTGTCTAGTTGTCCCCCCAAAGCTTCATGCAGTCATGGGGCTGGACTGTCTTGATTTGTGATTAACTCATGATCCCCTGGGATTAGGGGCCTTAGTACTGCTGGGATTATGGGCGTGTGTACTTCCCTTAGCCTGGGGCAGAGAGCCTGAATGTACTATAAGAGAGACAGAGAGGCAGACCCCTCTCTGTTGCCATTGCTGCTGCTGCTCCTCCCTTGGCTCCCACTGCTTTTTGTCACCACCATGAACATCTGCCCTCCGTCATGTGCCCCTCTGCCTTGGAGCTCACTGAATACGGACGAAACCTCCAATGACTGTGACCTAAATAAATCTTCCCCTGCTTCATCTGGGTGTCGGGGATTGGTCTCAGCAATGAGAGAAGAGTAATCTGAGTCACCCTGTTACATTGCACGATGATGTCAAAGTAAAAATCTTAGGAAATAATGCACTGAAATCTTATAGCCTCTCCTTTACCTCTCAGTTGTTTCTTTTGGGTAAGGGCTTTACATGTATGAATTATGTTGAGTTTCTTTTCTGACCTAATTGCCCAGTTCCATCTCAAATGGTTAAGTATTCATCAATTCTCCCCAATGACAAGAAAGTTTTCTTTCTTGAAAAAAACCGTCCATACAGCACTCCCTATTGCTCATATTGTAGACGTACTAATTCAACCTTCTGCTTGTTTTCTTCTCAGGTATGTTGCACAGTTTCAGAAATGTGGAAAGTTACATACACATATTAGCTTCTTCAAGCAAACACTTATAATGTTATTGTTCTCCACGAATGGGACCTGTATCTCCTCACCTGGCAGCCAGCTAGAAAGGGTGCTAGCTGAGTGAGGGGAGGTGAGACATAACACCCAGCGGTCATTCTCTCCTCTGGCCTACCTCTCCATCACCCTTACCCATAAAAGGCATGGCTGGAAGACACAGTATTCCCTAGAGGGATGCATTAGAGATGGGCACTGAATTTTCCAAGGCGTTATGGAGGGTAGCGATGTGAGCAATCAGGCTATTGTGGTTTAGATTTAAGATATTCTTCAAAAGTCTCATGTGTTACAACACGGGACTTTGGGGCGACGAGTGGGTCAGAAGAGTGCTGCATTCATGAGTGGCTTAATACTGATGAGAGGATAGCTGAAAGGGTGTGCAGACCTCGGGCTGGAGGAAAGAGGCAGGCCGCTGGGAGGGAGTGGAGCATGTGTCTCCTTCCTAGACCCTCCCTCAATGTTTCCTTTTCCTAGGTTCCCTGCTGTGAAGGAGCAGTTTTCCCCACTTGTCTTCCCACCATGTGCTTTCTGCCATGCAGACTTCTGAAGCAGTAAGCCAGAATAAACCTCTCGTCCTAAGAATCGTGGGTGTTGGCAGCCCGGCAACGGCAGGCTGACTAAACTATAAGGCTAAACTAAGCTTAAATGTGCAACAGTTTTGCACGCATCTGTAAGACTCATTTTTAAGCATATATACTTAGGTATAATTTCAATTTTAAAAACCAGCAAGTATTATTGTAAAATAATTTGACACCACATGTAACTGTGATTAATATACAATAACAAATACAGAATGCTCATTTTGAGCGACAGAAATATTTACCTTTTTTGTTGTTTGTTTGGTTTTGGTTTTGTTCAGGTTGTCACTACGCAGCTCGAACTCATAGCATTCCTCCGGATTTCTGCCTCCCTAGCGCTGGGATTACAGGCATGCACCACCATGCCCAGACTTCATTGATGGCTCAGTGTACCCGGAGGTGGGGCCGACACTACACTCAGTGCAGGGGTGGAACCTGGCCCCTGAGTTTACCTGAGCAAGTGCTTAGTCCACTGAGTTATCTTGCCAGCCCTAGAAATGCCTACTGTTTTTAATTGGTTACCTAAAATGATTTTGAAGCTGGGCTTGGTGGGGCACTCCTATAATTCTACTGCTCTAGAGGCTGAGGCAGGAGAGTCACTGCTATTTTGAGGTCAACTTGGACTACAAAGTGAGTTCAAGACCACCTTGACCTACAAAACAAGACCTGTCTTAAAAATGCATTTGGTAGTTATTAATTTTGCAGGAGACACATGTGTCCAACCAGATAAAAATCTGCTCCTAGGGAGATCCATGGAAGGTTCTGTTTTGTTTTCATGAAACATTATTACCACTAACCCTCAAAAGTATTACATATCTTTATGGAACTCTCATGTTTTCCACAGAGAAGCAACTTAAAATTGTCACCCAAATTAAATTATCCAAGATTTCGATTTGGTTTAGGAAAGTTGTATTTTTTTCTTATAAAATATAGGCATTTCAACATAGCTACAACCCAGGATGTTGTCTTTACTCACAATTTTAAAAATATTTTCTGCGTATATTTTAACAAATTTATACTTTTTGTCTCATCCGTTATCTCACTGCTGCATAAGTTGAGAGGACGTGATCATGACACAATAGTTTACTCTTCATTATTTCTGTTATTTCATTTTTATCTTTTACATAAAGGATAAGTGAAAATATTTTGCATAACTCATCTTTTATTCTACATCATTTTAGAGGTCAAGATTACTAACATTTTATTGATAGTAGAAGGTTAATTTCATAACCCTCTCTCTGGGTTCCAGATGTATTCTGTATTCTTTAACTAATTTAAGTGGCTGCAGAGATAGCTTAGTAAAATAAGTGCCTGCCTGGCAAGTGCAGGGTCCTGAGTTCAAACTCTGGTACCGCAAAAAAAAAAAAAAAATTCCCTTTAACTAATTTAAGATGTGTTAATTTTTAACAGTTTTATGAAAATTCATATTTCTTGCAAAGATGTACTTTGAAATACATTCTAATTGAAAGTCTTTAGGAATTCCAAGAATAATTATTCTGCAAGTAGTATCCTTAGTGCCTTTTCCCCCATATGGCATTTTTTTGGCAGAACAATAAGTACAGAAAGTTCTACTTAAACTATGCTGTTCTGAAAGAGTAGCTATTAATTAAATATTATTTTGTTGTTATCATCATATTTTCCTCAAAGTCCAGTTAGTATACACATCACCTTTAATATTTAAAGGTGATTTAATATTTAATACCCAATGACCAAACTAGTATAATTTATCTACAACTAAAAACTGGCAAAGATATATTTTATTTTAGCACTACCTGACATGAATGCCATTGCCAAATTTCATGTTTACAGGTTGTCATTTTTGTTTACTGTATATCCCTTATAAAGGCTTTCACAGTAACTCAAGAATCTGCAGGATGTGGATGACTGGATAAAACTTTTCATTATGATATCAATTATTCTATTTATTTAAGGTGTGTATTTTGCTCCCAACATGTTGTATCTGCATTTTTGGTGCCTTCATAGTACCCAATCTCCCTTCCTAATCGTGTCAGGTTCTTTCTTTCCTTTTCGATGGAGGTTTCGGTGGTAGATCCTGATGGCTTCAGGAAAAGTGTTCGGCATGGAGCTGGTGTTCCGCCCCAGCCAGTCGATTCACCCACTCAGATACAATGTGCCAGCAGGGAAGTGGACAAGTGGCACCAACCACTGAAGAAAACAGTTCTTGAGACATTTTCAGGCATATTGAGGTGAGATCCCGCCTGCACCCGCCCAGCCCCAGAGACCGGCCTGAGACAGTGGCTGACTCCAGTGGCCGCCTGGATCCCGCGCCAAGCTCTCCCAGCGAGAGCGAATTTACAGGACTCACCAGGCTTCCCAGATCAGTGAGA